>JAKSZP010015961.1:0-145400 GCA_022478985.1 Massospora cicadina | reverse complement strand
TAATATTTCTGACTTACCTGGTACTTTATGTTGCGCTGTACACCTTTGCTTGAGGTGTCTTTTGCACAGGCACCATTTGAGGGGCCTTCCTTCCCATTCTCCTAACAGCTAGTTCCCTAGCAATGTGGGTTTGCATCCCACATCACCTTGCTGGGAATGAGAGAGTTACAGACACTCTCTTGACACTCCTTTCCACCACTGAGTTTGCCTATAACTTTAGCTACCATTCCGCTACAGGGAAGAGCTCCTTTCAAAAACAACATGGACGATGCCTGGCTCTTCTGGCATTGTTTTATTCATGTGTAGAAGACACTAGTGGAATGGAACTGCACCACTATATGACTAACCTTGCAAACACATTAATCAAATTACTAACCAAAGCATATTCCTTCATCTTAGCTAAAAAAGATCAAAAATCAGGCTGCCATCCAGGTATGGCATAGTGGGTTGGCTCAGTTCAAAGAGGACAATATGGTTCTCTTCCATGATCAACATGGATTTGGGTGGAAACACTAGTAGGCCAGTATCTGGATTAATCTATTTGAAGTTATAGAGAAAATCAGGGTCAACTCCTATCCCATTGTGGGATCCGCCAATAGATGCCACAATTAATTTCTCAGAGTGAGAATCTTACTTTTTAATAAAAGTTTAAAATAATGGTTTTATTATAGTTTTTATGTTTTTTATTATTTTAAGTGGGTAAAACCAGTAAAAGGTCCTTTTATTGATACTAGTTGTTCATATTTAAACTAGTTTGGATTTTGAGACCATCAATATTTGAGGCAAAAGAATGTAAAGCTCAGTTATATAGATTAGGTAATATAGGCTTTCAGCCTATCAGATCGAAGATAAAATTTTTGAGGCAAAACTGACCCATGCGGTAATGATTTGATGAATTGTATCCAACCATCAATGAGTAAAATCTTTTCACCTCAGCGGTGGTCAGACTCAGATGGTAATAATTTGGTTAATTTGGTGGTGGTCAGACTTGGATGGTGTAGATTGGCTAATTATTACCCTATCATCATCAAGTAAAATCTTTGCACCTTGGCGGTGGTCAGACTTGGATGGTAATGATTGGCTAATTATTACCCTATCATCATCAAATAAAATCTTTGCACCTCAGTGGTGGTTAGACTCAGATGGTAATTATTGGTCAACTCACACCCAATCATTGATGGGTAAAATCTTCTTGCCTCACGGAGGTTCAGATCCATGCAATATTGAACTCCTCAAATTTGACCAAGAAGTTAGAGTAATCCTATTATTAGTATTTACCTTTTAAGCTGATTTTTGTAATAAATCATGTTTTTCCATGGTTAGGTTTCCACTGAGAATCTGCTAAGGTCTTTTCGCTGTGAGTACTCATATCATTAATAGCCACAATATTATTTGAGGATTGGGTGGGAGATGGGCCAATCATGGTAGCAGATTTAGGAGCCCTAATACCTCCAACATTCTTTTTCTTAAGTCGAGAAAGAGAATGTCTGACATTGCCCCCCTCAAGAATGTTGGGAGGGGTGTAGGGTCGTAAGAAGCAGCCATGTACCCGTACTATGATAATTCTTGTAGCCAAAGACTTTATGGAATATTCATTTCCTCTCTTATGTATGATGATTAATGGCCCCTCCCATTTTGATCCAAGTTTGCCACTTCAGGGAGCTGTGCAATTGCGGTAATATAAAACTCTATCTGACACTTGGTAAGAGGGTAGAGGAGCTTGGAGCTCATTGGCAGGTTGACCTTTTTTTTATTCACTGTTTTTGCTTGGCTAGACTTTCCAGCATTTAATTCTTCATCCTCTTTTTCTTTAAAAGAACAGTTCTTTTCCATTAAAATTCATCAGCTCCCTCGTTTGCCTTATGCAACTGCTTCTTTTTTCATTGGGAAGTAGCTTTTGGGCTTTTTTTCCTTGTCAGAATTACTATGGGGGCCACACGTAAGTTCAGAATCTACATACTTAGTACACGAAGGTTTAGACCAAGGTCTGCGAGGGGTAGCATTCTTGGAAGAGCAATTCTCTTGAACCTTGGAACAAGAAACATCTGCCTCTATGGGCTTAGAAGTAGACTTCCCTTTTTTAAGCTGTACTTTGGGAACCTGAACTTATCCTTTAAAGTTGGCCTCACTTAAGAGATTGAGGGAGTTTTGTGATGTGACTTTTGAGTCAACCACTCGTTGTTCACCATTTCTAGCCTCCACTGTATCATGCGATTTCTTAGTGTTGCACCCGGAGGTGACATAAGGCAAAATGGAAGAGGGGTGTTTTTCGTTGTATAAAACTAATGAAACGTCGTAGTTCATTAAAGATAGGGTCCCTTGCCTCATGTTGATGATGCCTTCATACTCGACCATAAACTGAGTACCTATAAGCATCTCATAATCATTATTATCCAAAGCCACTGCGGGGGCTGATAGAATAAGCTTCCCAATATGAATGGGAAGGGCTGAGTAAGCACCCAGTACACGGGTGTTATTAGGACTGGCGGTTCCAAAGTCTTGGTCATACTCCAAGTCAGGTGCAAGTTGGATTTTTTTCAACTTGGAGGAGATGATGTTCACCGGGGAGCCAGTATCTAAGATAGCCATCACCTTAACTTTTTGGATGACCACTTTGACCTTTGTGAGTATCCCCTCAGAAGTGGGTGATAGCGCTAAAACCTCCTTAAGATGGAGGTTGGAGGCTAATTTGCCTGCAGTCTCGTGGTAATTTTCCTTGATAGACTTCATGGTATGGCCATGCTGGATAGGGCGAATGAGGTGAGACAACACCTCATTGGCGTCACTGGCAGTATCAATATTGATTGGTTCCCCTAGAACTTGACGGAGGTAAGTGTCCTCAGGTATGGTGGCTTCATCTACTCCTCCAGCGTTTAGGTGATCAGGGACCTCCACTTCTGTGGGAGCGCCCGACAAATAGTACCCAACATTATCGTAACCCCCCTCAGAGTTGAACTCAGGGGTATTTTTAACCATGGGCAAGGTTGCAATTGAAATGGGGGAGACAGCCACAAGAGGTGGGGTAATTAGCTTTGCTTTAACCGGCATTTTTTAACCCCAGTAATACTGGAGGATATGCCCTTAGGACGCGCACCTACTAGCTGAGCTGAAGAGGAAACCACAGTAGGGATCTCCGCTTTTCATGAATGAAGGATGTCCAGTTTAAGTCGCACCAAAGTCGCAGGTTTGGTGGGGAGAATAGGCACAGGTGGCCTCACCTCCCATGGTTCAACAGGCTGCAGCTCCTCTAAAGGAATATGGGTGACGTCTAACAAAGCCTCTTTTATATCTCGGAAGGTTGTAAGGTGGCGTTTCACCAATATGATGTGCCTGGAGAGAGAGGGTTGTGAAGCTAACCCTGTTAAGATGGCGGCGATAGCATCATCCAGGGTAAGCAGGTTAGACGTAGCCAACCTTTGAGCAGTGAGGTAGAACCGCTCAGCAAAACTAAAGAGGGTTTCACCCTCATACATGGTAAGGCGCAAGAAAGCCTGTTTTTCCCTGTGTAAGCTCTGCTCAGATCCAAATTCAGCCAAGAGGGCCTTCTTAACATCTGGCCAGATGTGCTGAGGATCTAGGTGAGGAATGATCAGCTTTTGGGCTTTTTGGCTTAAACAGGGAAGGATGTACTGAACTTTCTGTTTGTCAGTGGCGCCATCCATCGCAGCTTCATAAACGTACAGAAAGGAAGCAATGCTCCCTTCACCCAGGATGTTTCTATCCTTTATGGGTAGTTTGTACGGTCGTTGCTCTAGCTCTTTGAGATGGTAGAAAGAGCTAGCCAGTTGATTCTCAAGAGCAACTAATCATAATTCAGGAGAGCTGCTCACGTTGGCAGCCTCTATTGCCTTGATACTTTATTGAAGTATTCAGGGGATTTGACCCCTGTAGTGAGCACCAGTTTATGGGATCCACCAATGAATGCCACAATTAATTTCTCAGAGTGAGAATCTTACTTTTTAATAAAAGTTTTTAAATAATGGTTTTATTATAGTTTTTATGTTTTTTATTATTTTAAGTAGGTAAAACCAGGAAAAGGTCCTTTTCTCAATACTAGTTTTTCCTATTTAAACTAGTTCAAATTTTGAGACTATCAATATTTGAGGCAAAAGAATATAAAGCTCAGTTATCTAAATTAGGTACTATAGGCTTTCAGCCTATCAGATCAAAGATAAAATTTTTGAGGCAAAACTTCTTTGTGCAGTAATGATTTGATGAATTGTATCTAATCATTAACAAGTAAAATATTTTCACCTCAGTGGTGGTCAGACTCAGATGGTAATGATTGGGTAATTTGGTGGTGGTCAGACTTGGATGGTAATGATTGGCTAATTATTACCCTATCATCATCAAGTAAAATATTTGCACCTCAGTGGTGGTTAGACTCAGATGGTAATTATTGGTTAACTCACACCCAATCATTGATGGGTAAAATCTTATCACCTCGTGGAGGTTCAGATCCATGCAATATTGAACTCCTCAAATTTGACTGAGAAGTCAGAGTAATCCTATTATTAGTATTTACCTTTTTAAGCCAATTTTTGTGGTAATGCATGTTTTTCTGATGGTTAGGATTCCACTGAGAATCTGCTAAGGTCTTTTTGCTGTGAGTACTCATATCATTAATAGCCACAATACAATTTGAGGATCAGGTGGGAGATGGGCCAATCATGGTAGAAGATTCAAGAGCCCTAATACCTTTAACATTCTTTTTCTTAAGTTGAGAAAGAGAATGTCTGACACCCATCAAGGACCCTGCAAGTGGTCAGGTCATTAATTGAGTGCATATGAAGTTCCTCCAACCATATAAGCAATAGGAGCCTTATCATCCAGTCAAGGGGGTAATGTTGAGATTCTGATATGACTGGATGATAATCTTGAAATAGCTATAGGGAATTGGGAAAAATCTGCCAACCATGATATTAGTTACAATTATTTGATTGCCTCAAGTTGCGACATTTTTAGGTTGATTTAGGGTTATTGAATTGCCTTCAAATAGGGTAATAAGGCAATATCAATATTTGATAAATATTGGTATGATCTCCTCAAACTAAGGCAATAGAGAATTGAATACATAGTCAGCTGGAACCAATGAGATATGGCCTAATTGATTACCAAGCTGAGAAAATAGTATCATCTGAAGTCACTGATATATAAGTGATATGAGGTGATTGAAGAAAGGAGGTTGTTAGTAGTGAGTAGTAGAGAAAGAGAAAAACAGCAAAGAGTCGCTTTAAGTAATAGAAAAAAATAAAGTGTTGTTTGGAGTGGATGGCTCTATATTTTATTATATTATATTCTAAGTGTGTCTGCAGACCAACGATCTTCATATTGTCTGTCTGATTGCTCAGTGGGCTCAACCCTGTGCAAATTCTCCCGGCATATCTTAATGGTTCGCTGAAGTTATAACAAATTTGATATTATTTTTTGCTAGTACTAGGTTTTTATATTGTCATTATCTATAGAAATATCACTACAATTAAACCATCCCATCCAGGTTATTGCCAGCTATTAGAGTTTTTATTATCCTTTAATTTGGATTGACTACTGCAGAAAATTATTTTAGTAATATACTAGCCGTTTACCCGTGCTTCGCTACGGTGTCTATAAAATTAAAGATTTTCAATCTATTAATTTAGATTTTATATTATAGACAAACAAAACCACTCAGCCAAATCTAATTGCTCAATTGAATTAACCAAAAACCACCAACCACTTAGGCAACCTAACTGAAATTATCAAAACAACCAATATCTAATCACCCCTCAAAGCTAAACTGTGTCCTATCATTTAAACAAAAGCCATCAACCACTCGGCCAAACAAAAAAACCTATCGAATCAAGTCAAATAACACCAACCTGCTACCCGAAACATCTCTTTATACTTAAAATCATTGAGCATGCGACATATCTTCCAAACTACTAAACCAACTACTTAACTTATATTTTATTCGAGGTGGGCCGACCTGGGGACGATACCGCACCGATAAGGGAAGTGAAGAAAATAGGAAAGGAGGATAAAACCCGGAAAACCTCCATGCGCGGCGTATGATATGCCAGGAACTCCATGGACCGCCTTTGCTATTCGCTATCTCGGTTCGGGGCATTGGTGCGCAAAACCAACACAGTCAAAATCGTCCTCTACCCAAAGTCCATTACCGGGATCGAACTCGGGAGGCAGTGGTAGAGGGTCCATACCAACTACTTAACTTGCCAAAAGTATTTTATTTAATTAGGTGAACCAAATTAGGCAGGTTTTTATAATTTATAAACCTAACATCCAGATACCCATGCTTCGCTACAGTATTTAAAGTTTATCAGATGATAAGCTCACATTGTAGCCCATAGGCTGTGCCAGCACTACTCTCAAGCCACTCAGACTAATAGCTCCGCTATTGCCCTCATGGCTAGAGAGCTGATTATCCTAACTACTTAAATTAACTAAACTCTAATACTGATTTTTGTTGAGTTTCAGGTGAACAATTAGTTATTTATTAGATAATATTCGCCAATTCTCACACACTCACCCAAATAGATTGAACCTATTATACTCGATAGTTTCAGATTCGATCTTATTTGCCAATTTTCGCCCACTAACCCAAATAGACTAAACTTATTAGACTCGATTAGCTCCAGGTGAGAAATTTGGTGACTTATTAGATAAGATTCGCCAATTCTCACCCACCCACTCAAATAGATTGACCCTATCAGACTCGAAGGTTTCAGATGTCAGTCAGTCAATAAGTCAGTACGTCAGTTGAAATTAAGTAGATGTATTAAAACCCTCTAACTTGGCAGGAGGACTTTTTTACAAAAATATAAAGGCCTTGTGACTCTACCCAAAACTAAGGCTATTAAAAATCGCCACACAGATCTTATGCCTATCCCTTTTCTCACTAGCATTTATAACAAAAAGCTCTGAGATAGTATAATATTATACATTTTTAGATTTATTTATATGTATACCAACTTAAAGCTTTTTTGTTATATATAATTCTATTATCATATATCATTGTCTCCAACTTTGAACTCTCATCATGATTCCCATTACATACTTTTTAGACCTTAACAAACTAACAAGGGCATCTTACAGCTCATCTTTATTAGCAATAGATATGTTTACTGGGGAACTGCTATCTACAGCAGCCCGGCCTTTATTTTAAATACTAACATCAAAAATTACACTCAGAGTAGTAACTTTTATTCCTTTTGAATGGGTGCTCATTGAGATTTCACTTTGTTCAAATAGTTTTTAAGGTAAAACAAGTTTTAGAATTACTTTCTTGGCTTAGGCTGAGCCTAGGCTTCTTATACTTGATAAGTCTCTGTCATAAAACTAGAGTTGTAGAAGATCTCTTTGTTGTCAGGTTTTTTTACCATGTTAATAAAATGTTTTTCATTTACTTATGTTGTAAGTACTATCTTGATTGAGTGGTCACTGCATACAGTTCATTGAAATTTTCTAGTGAATAGCCTAAGAGATCAGGCAATCACACTTTGTATATTAAAAGTTTTGTTAAAGATAGCTGGGATTTAGATTTTTGGGATGTGTTACTTTTATGTATGTAGATAGTCTTAATTTTACTCAGCCAGAGCTTTGGTCATGCTTTTTTTACTATATGTGCTCTTAGTTGAAGGTTAAGCTTGATATTATCAATTATATTTTGATTTAGCCCTTAAAACCAAATATGTTAAAGGTTGTGTTTTTAAACCTTTTTAATAATAAGTTGCAAAATTTGGAGAATATTATCTAGAGCGTTTGTTGTACAGCATATACCAGTTTAAAAATCCCAGGATAGTATACCAAAGGATTTTAAAAGCTGAAAGGTTTCACCACTGAAGTATAGAAATTTTACTTTTAGAACTCTAATATAGTTCATTATAATTTATATATTGTATTAAAGCCATGGTAGAACTGTAATGATTGCCTATTAACATATGTTCTAAAGGTTAAGGCTTAAGAAATCTCTATGGTAAAAGTTGTGAATCCATTAGCTCAGACTAAACTAAACTGTTGATTGTTTTCTAATTGGGAAAATTTATAAAAATATATATTTGGCGAATTGTCTTGAGATTCAGGCTCTCAATCCACAAGCATTGTGTTGCTGAGACGCCAACACCTGTTAGGCGCCTACACCTAATATATTAAAATTAATTTTTGTAGTTTTTCTGGGTTGCAAATTAAGGTTTAGAAAGCGCTCCCCTATTTCACATCATGATTTTTTATCATTTCCTATAAAAAATGATGCCCTTTAAGTCTCCATTTGGTTTTGTTTACATTAGAATATAGATTTATGCCTTTGCATTTGTTGTGTCTGTGAGAAACTGAGTCCTGGAATGCCACGTTGTTGGCATCATTTGACTGTGTCACAGCTGGATCATTAATACCCAAAGTGTTGAGCCTCCCATAAGGTACTATAAGGCTACATGGTTTAAATCCTAACAAATAAAATATTTAGTTTCAAGAGGCTATCTGGGCTATAAAGATTTCTGTCAGAAATTCGACTTTAGGCTTTGCTAGTTGGCAGGCTAACCAGTATGAAGACTGGTCAGCCCTTGCCGTTTTACTTTAGGCATTGGGGCTAGCAGTGCTGGCTAACCCCTTGGCGTGTCACCCACGCCGTTTTGGGGATCCCCTATCCTCATTCCCTAAACAACAAAATAAATAAAAACTTAAATCATAAAAGAGAATGAGAAAAGGGAGATATTTATTGAAAGGAAAGCGCCAGGTATTTATACTATTTACAAAAGGGCTACTGCACCCACCGCCGACCTATCAGCTCTTCTGCTGGTTCTTCCAGCCAACCAATTCTCTTCTTCTTAAACTTCTTCTTCTACTCTATTCTCTTCCCTGACGTTGACCCTCTCTCTCCATCCTTCCTGATGTTTGAATTAGTTTTGGTTCATCCTCACCCTTAAGTCGCCAGTGAACCATATAAATAATTAATCCAAATAAACGTTAGATTTGTATTCACCCTTTGAGTTGATATAATTGTACCAGAAACCGCTTCAGTTGCTTGCTTTGACTTTGAATATCTCAGCACCTCACTTACATCACTTCTTAATAAATGAGGCACTGGAAACAACTTCAGCCACCTCAAGCTCATAATTGTTGGATCTGCCAACATCAGATTATCAGGCAGCATATTCATGGATAAGCAAATACATCAGCTTTCTGCCAGAAATCCCACAATGGACCATGAATGGCAGTTGGCATTGACCACTGTCCTGCTGACTGATTGGATCATCCTTGGCTACCAGTCACCAGTGATCCTTCTACTAATTTGGGGCCACTGATTGGCCCCGCTCAAACCTAAATACCAAACTTGGCAGAATACTAATTTTGGCTCAACCCAAATTGGGTGGAAACTAACCAGCAATTGAACCAAATAACATGAAATTCAGTCAATAAACCAATCTGCTGGGATTGGCTATATCATTCCAAATAATGGTAAATCATTGGAGGATTTCATCTAGTTAAAATCATGACAATTTCCCTCCATATCTTGGCCTGAATAATAATCTGGGTATGGGTCAGCATCATGATTCACAAGCCTTGCGTAGCCCACTAAGTGACAAAGGTTGGAGCTTCATGAATCCCCATTAAACTTCAGCTTGTTGTAGCTTTTTTAGTATTAATCTCGCAGGCATGTAACACTCTAGTCTCATCAAAATTGATGCGCTCTAGAACATACCAATTTAGGTACAGTTTAAACCTTAATTTATCATGTTTTTTGCAGCTAGTTCTAATATATCAATTAAGGTGACTATCATTATTATATAGCTGGTCCACTGTGGTGGTAATAGAATTATTAAATACTTTAATTATTAAAAAATTGGGTTTAACTTATGCTTGGTAGGCTGTGGTAACAACGCATATGATGCTCCCAAGGCAATTTGCTAAGAAGTGCCATGATCTCTCATATTTTTTATGTTTTTATTGTTTTTATGTAGAGAAAGATGGATAGTTTGAGTGTGGTCATTTGGACTGCTGGAGGTTGTGTCCACTTGATGTTCCAAGGAGGCTTCCAGAAATTGTTGATTTAATCTTGGACCCTGGATTTTCAACCAATTCCCCTCAGGTTTTAAAATTCATGGGCACTTATCAGAAAATGAATCAATTTACAATTTCCATCGTGATGGTCCTGGTTTGTGCAACTTATGATTAATGTTTCCTTAAATTTGATATAACAAATGGTTTTTAATTATAGATATTCATAAGGTTGGGAATTAGTAAATCTGCTATGCTGATAGTTGCCATCCCATTGTCTCCAGAAATTTTTAAGTCAGATTGTTGTTGTTGGGATTTTAACCAGATGGATTCCTCCCTTAGTTTCTGGATTAGATTTAAAAAAAACGGGGATGATTGCTGATTAACCTCCTAGTTTTGATGATACTAATAATCAATTTACTGATTTGTGCTCCCAGTCAATTAGGTTGAGCTATTTCAAAGTACTTGGAATGAACTCAAATAGCAATTATTGACTTTGATTACTGGCAATTTTACACTGAGGATAATAAATAAATTAAATATATTTAAAGTGGAGGACCTATTGGTTATTTAGCTGAGGAAGTAGAATTTCTATTTTATGAAGTTTATTGGCCAAGTGCCAGTTTGAAGCCAAGGTGTCCAGGTTCACTGGCAAATTATGCTTAGGTTGGTACAATAAAGCACTAATTTAGAATTAGCCAGCAACTTATGCCAAAGATAATCATTTTTCTAGCTTTGGTGCTGAGGGCTCCAATAGTCGAGTCACTTATGGACATTCCACTGACTTGAGTTCAGAATTACTGGTGACTAAGACTGAAGATAGTTTGTTAAAATTAAAATAAACAATTTATACTTGATTAATAAGCGACTGGCGCTGAGGATTGATCAACTTAATATTTGGTGTTTGATTGTGACAAGTATAGAGGAAACAATTTCCAGCAGTGTTTAATGATGATTGGATGGGATGCCAGCGGTAAATACTGATGATTGTTGAAAGGTGGGCAGCAAATTGTCATGGAAACGTCTAATTATAAATAGTTGACATTATTTTATAATAAAGATCTTTATCTCGCGTCCTCTTTATTGTCTTAAGGTATCCAGATGGTATATGGAAGTGGAGGGTAGGCTGAATATCTCCAAGGCTAGGTGCTTGGCGAGTGCACCTATGGGGTTATTGGCGCTACAACTTAATACCTGGATCTACAACAAAGCCACGAGGTGACTTTCCCAGTCAGTTGACACATCAAGAGACTGAAGGGGATTAACCATGATGAGGATGATAAGACAGAGACAAGAATCACCCAGGGGTATGTTGGGCTTGCTGTGCGCTTCCTGTGGGGGGTTTAATTGCGCCAAGGTGAAGTTGTGATCTTCTGGATTAAGGAGTTGCACTGCGCATTTATAGTGAAAGGTAGCTTATGAAGGTAAAACAGCAATAGTCAACAGTTGTCATACTGTTGGCCTTGCACACTAATAAATTTTAATGTATCATATGTTAAATGTGCAACAGATGCTATTTGAAGCATATTTAAGAAATAAATTTTAAAATTTATTTTGAGAAGGCCGACCAGGGGATGGACACTTCCAAAATGTAAACAAAAAAATAATATCAGCAAGAGGCACCCCAGAGAATCAAATGCTATCTCCTGTTGTCAGTGGAAACACCAAGTAAAGGAAGGGGGGTATCGTTACTAGAGACTTGCGCCACTATTTAGCATGTATGAAGGAAAGGGTCTGAAGTAATGTCCCAAACTGAAACCATGATGGGACCAACTGACAGCGATGGGATAGTAGGTACCCAAACAACCATGCTTGAAAGTGGTCCATGTGGTGCGACTGAAATTGGCGTACAGCTTCCTGGAGGGTGGGAGTAGAGCCTGAGATGGCATCCAAGACAACCGTGTGGATATTCAATATAGCAATTGCAACCACTAAGGCACAGAGAAAAGGTGGGGTAGGGGAATTCAAGGAAAAGGCGAAGATGTCCTTATATAGGCTAAAGGCTGTGTTTGATCCTGGCAAAAGAGACGCTGAACCTCATGCCATATCGCTTTTAATGGAGGGCACTCTTCCAGGCGGTGAATCAAAGTCCCATACTGGTCACACACAACACATAATGAGTGTAATACATTGGAGCACTCGGCAGTATGGTATACCTGTTTCAAGTAGCGCCTCACATGGGAACAAACATGTGGCTGCAGAAGAAGGTGATGGGCGTACTTCCAGATGGCTTTCTACGTATCAAGGGAGTAGGGAATGTCCAACATGTCCAGATAATCCACCCTGGCCATGATAGGGGACCTCATTGGTATCACATTGTTTATAATGGCTTGGCCTTGTACTTCCTGTGTGAAGTGGGGAGTAGTCGACCCCTCTGGGTGGTGTGCCCACTGATGAAAATCCTCCACTCAGTGCTACTAATGGAGAGGAGAATTAATTTGAAGTGGGGCAACATCCCATGCAAGCCTGCAGCAGAAGGGTGTGAGGCAAGATATCTTAACATAGAATGGGGTGAGTAGGGTTGCTGAGGCCCAGGGCGCAGGAGAAGTTGAAGCGGGATATGCATGACCAGTGCTGGGCTGAGATCGTTGGGATGGTGACTGCACCAATCCAGGTGCCAAGTATTTTGGCGGCGTGGGCCTCAAAGTTAAGCAGGACCATACATTACTATGGTGAGGGCCAAACTTGACATCCAGGCGCACTGGCGGTGGGCGGCCTAACCAGAGCCTCCCTTGAAGTAGGGCGTATAATGAGATGAAGAAATATGAGGAAAAGGCGATAGCATGGGACCAAAACCAAACTTTTAGATAGGAGCATAGAGTTGGCCATCACAACCTTGCCTGGGAGGAAGGTTTAGTAGGCTCTGAGGGAGGCGATGCGTTTTGTGACATTGTTCAGGATATGGTGCTCCATCACTGATGAGGAATATCCTAACCTCCAGCCACACACCCAAATGGCAAACTGGACCAGCAGTGGGTCGTGGCATAAAAGGGAGCACGGGTGGGGAGATTGGGGTGGCGGAGCAAGTGAACCCATGAGCTAGCTGCTGAAGCAGGTAAGAAAGTGGGGCGCTGGTGACCAGCGGGCTTGGATATGACCAAGGAGAAAGACTTCAGTTTTGAAGGCGTTAAGTGCAGCGTTACTTTGGTTTAAGGTAAACCTGCATAGTAGCCTCTCTTGTGCGTGCATCATGGTTGTTAGACACCCTAACCACAAAATCATCGCAAACGCCAATATCTTGACTGGTGCTTAACCTTGCACATGGACACCAGTAAGGCGGGAATTTATGTTGCGCAAAAGTGGGTCAAGGCTGAAGTTATACAAGAGTGGACTTAACGGTCCTCTTGGAATAGGCCCCTTTGAGGGTGAACTACATCAGTTAGGAAGCCTGGGCCACGCACAGCCATTGTGACAAATTCCGTGAGCAACATCAACCAATTAATGCAACGATGGGGGAGGTGGAACTTATGGAGTCAGGCTTTGAGGTAATCCCAGTTGACTCTAAATCAGCCTTATGCTGGCTAAAAAACAAGTGCTCCAGTAGCCGTTGATTGGAAGACAATGGCTACAGTATATATGTTGTATAAATAGACCGCTTGGGAATGAAACCATATTGCTCAAGGGAAATGAGAGCTGAGGCAGCTTCCCAAAGGCGGTTGGCCATGATTAAAGTTAAAAGTTTAGTATCAGTGTTTGTAAGTGAAATGGGGCGCCAGTTGGCCAAGTCCAGATTATCCCCTTTCTTATACAGCATTATTGTGAAAGCCTCTTGGCCCCCAGTGAGGGATCGCGTTTTAAGCAAAAACTGGTTCATTGAGGAAAGCATCAAGGAGGAGAAATAATTAAAATATTTCTTATAGAAGTCATAAGAACCGTCTGAACCTGGGCATTTCTTGTATGGTGCACCAAAAACGGTGGACCAGAGTTCATCCCAAAAAATTAATTTCATCAACTCCAGATAACATGAAATAGTGCAGATATGTGCGCTCTCAAGAAAACCAGAAACTTTGACCAGTTTGACTGGATCAGATGATACAATTCAGAGTAATAATTTTAACTTTGATCACCACTTCAGCAGGAGTATCATTAATAAAGTTGTCTGGCCAACTCACATGTGCAGTCCAAGCTCTGTCAAGGTGCAAAAGATTTTTGGAAAAAAAGTCCAAACACATGTAACCCAGTATTATATCTTTTGCCTTATACAGAACGCAAACATGATGTTTGTTTTGCCTTACCAGTGAATTGAGATGAGTAGACACTTCTGACCACTTATGGCCCCAAGCTGGGCTGCAGCCTGCAGCCAGAACGTTGGTTTCAGGTGGCTCACCTCTGAAAGCATGTGCAAAATGACCGCTGGGGCAGCCTGAGAGCAACGCAATGAGATTTGGCATGCTTGGCAGATGTGTTCGCTTTGAATTGTGACCAGGTAGAAAGTAGGTCTGAACTTAATGGTGTGGTAAACCCTGGAGCTGAGGTTTTGGTGTCCATTCATGAGGAAAACCTTGGCGACGTGATATTGGCTGGGTGGAGTTTGCACCACTTCAGTGCCTGTGCAGCTGGATGCAATAAAGAGAAGAAAATTGATACTAACCAGTGGTCAGATAAATTTAGTTTCGTCATTGTGAAGTGTGCACCCTGCAACTGAAATTTCAATGGTGCAAGAATAAGGTCAATACATGAATCAACCTCAACTGAATGTTGTACACATGTGGATGAGACATTTTTGGGAGCAGCGGTGCATGCTGAGGCAGGGTATCAAACAACCCCGAAGTAACCTTTAGAATGTGAAGTTTTATGTGCCCCTGTGGGGGTTATGCACCAAAGGCTAGCAGTCAGTGGCTGGGTTGTTCCAACAGTTATATCGCCCACCACAAATGGGCCAGAGGGAAGCGGGAGGGAAGGAACAGCCATGAAGGGTTCCCAAAGAACTTTTGCACAGGTTGGGGCATATACATCGACAACAGCATGCGCTTCATCATCACATGAAAAAGACAAAAAAAGGACATGGACATTGGAGCATGTATTTAAAGAAATAAATTTAAAACTATGGGTTGCTTGTATAAGCATCCCACAGTGCAGCAACCAAAAGGAAAGGAAAGGGAGGAGCAAGTTTGTCCATGTGTCCTCAGCACCATATGGACAGTGAGTTTCCTGGATGTCCAGGATGTCCACGGGTAAATTATTCTTTAAAATCTCAATTTTCTAGCCCAGGATGACGAGGCATTGAGTCCAGCGATGTTCAAAGTCACTATAGTAAAGGCTCCCCCCATTGCACCTTATGTGCGAAGGGAAGGGCTCCCTTGCCTTCAGCCTTCTGTTTTTCAGCACATCGCTGTATGGCAGCATGGGTATGCTGTGCTACAGAGTAAGTGTCATTTTGGGTTGCTTTCATGGTATGGTTGTCATTGGGTTTTGCCTTTGGCTTATTTTCCCCCATGGTTCGACTCTTCAGCTTGGTGTGTCCATGTGATGCACCATTGTAAATTGGCGAAAAATTGGTAGTGAAGTTGTTGGGCAAATAAGTTTTGATCAATGCTTGGTAGCACTGGTTAGGCATATCTGACTCGGCCATCTGGTCATTAGTCTGTGTGGACAATCTGATTGGTGGATGGATTCTTGAGCCACTTCTGTAGCGAATAATTTTATGTCCTTCTGGAGCTGGTCAGGTTATATTACAGACGTGGCCATGGCTGCCGCCTTGGCCACCACTCTGCGGGCCTGCTTGGCCTCCTTATGCTCCTGCGGGGACATAGGTTTGACTTGAATATAGCACCCCTGCACGCCCCATGGAAAGACGGCGTCAGTGTTTATGGCTGGTTTATAATGGGCGTCTGCACCGCTCATTGCATCTGGGATAATTTCTTTTTGGGTAATGCCCTCCTTGATGGGGCAGGTATAGACTTGTGGCTAAAAGCGTGACAAAAGGTGCAGATAGGAGGCGCGCTATCCATGGTGACATAGAATGGGCGGGATTCTTGCCCATCAACTAACACAAAAGCGGTGTGGGGTATTTGGGTCAAATCTATCACAACCCCTGTGGATAGGGTGAGTACAGCAATCGCTTTTCCCATGCACAGGTCCAGCATGATCATAAAGTGCTGCATCTCGAAGATTTGGATTTCCTCATATGCTGTGGGCCCAGGCATTAGGTATTATTTCAGAACAGTGCGCTTAATTGTTGTAGGTAGGAAGTTAAACGTAACAAAAATTTGAATTAATTTTGTCCAATGAGTGAACTTTGTGTTGACTACCTGTTGACTGTCTGGGAGGTCCACCACAACATGCACTTTTGAGGCTTCATCTGCCGCTTGTTTATTTTTAAGCCCAAGATCCAACCAACCTCAGGGCATGGAGTGCGGTGCAACATACACTGCGTTTGGGAAATGGGTGTGTACATATCCACAAATTTTTCTTAAAGTGCCATTTGTTGTATATCCAGAAATACTCAAACCCCGTGCTCCACCAACAACAGGGGCTAGGAATGTGGAGTATAAATGAACAGGTTGCATTTCGCTTTCCAGGCCAAAATCTCCGGGGAAGTACTAACTGCTAGTTTTTTATTATTTTTATTGAGGCGGCCAGTGTCACCGGGGCTTTTACAAAATTTGAATGGTGCAGGGCCCACTTCTGTGCCCTTTACTTTGCTCGCCCAACAGCTACCTGACATTGGGTGCACACTAATCTCCTCAATGAGATTACAAACTTACATAGTCTTGAATCAAATATTTTGCAAAAGTGTTTGCAATGAGAGAGAAAAGTCTGGGACATATTTAAGTAAATTAGATATTTTTGGCAAGACTAAACGAAAGAATTAAGCTCTAATCCACCAGTCATAAAGTTTCTGGGGCAATGGAACCTGTTAGGCTCCTACATCTAATATATAGATTAGTTTTTATAGCTCTTGCAGGGATCCTGTCATGGTAACAGACAATTGAAAGAATACTACACATTAACTATGTGTGCTTTAGTACCAGTTGGAAGGCCCATAATGGTAAGGGCTCAGATAAACTAGAGACTTTTTAATGTGTCTAAGGGTAAGTGAGCAGTATTATGGTTTAAATGTATACCAAAAACCCTAAATCAAGGCAGAAGGCTGCAATGGGGCAACCACGGGTCTTACTAGGGCAACCCACATATATGGGAGAGGCAGAGAGGGCGACGATGCTATGAGTTTCGTGGCTATAGGTTATTGCATAAGAATGGATCAGCAAAGTAGTGAAGCAAATGTCAAACACATCACGCAAATTGGTGGCGAGTTAGAAATGTAAATTAAGGTTGTAGGGGTGCGCAAAATGTGCAATGGATTGTCAGTTTTGTTGAGAGGATATGTTTTTACATGTTTAAATAATGTGGGGGTAAGCTTTTGGATCAATGGATTGGAATACCTATTTTATGATACCATATAGCATGCTTTGGATGTTGCATGAATCTCCAGATAGGCTTAAAAACCTAATAGTATTGTGTTGAAGGCGAACTACAGTATGTTAATTGGGAGAAAAAGTATGTTTATTTAGAAGGGATACAAATAGAAAATAATCAGGAAAAATACCACAGGGAGGGGCTGTTGCCTTCATAAATGAAGTGGGGAGAATCATGATAGAGCTCAAGAACTGGCCTAAGCCTAGACCTGTTGAAAATCATAATTGGCTAGTTAAGAAAGATTTAAGTAATGTGTAAATTTTTGACAGTATTGGATCATATCAAAAATTTGATAACTTGTGTTACAGATCAGGAAATTAGCTGAATGGATAGTGTCACTGATTCAAAAGATTTGTTCAGACTTGTGAATCACTCCATCTAGTGTTGTGCGAACTTATTCCATCCAAGGATGGATCAAACGAACATTGGGGTGGATTGAATGATCTGGAGGTTTGATCTAAAAACCCTGTTACTACTATTTGCCTAATCCATTTCATCAGACTAATATTGCATAAATGGTGTTTGGAAAAATGGACGATTTCTATGTATATTGATAGTAACAAGGTTATGATTGGGATAATCGCCAGAGTACTGCTGGAGGCCCCTTGACTGTACCACCTCCCTAAAAACCCCTTCTATCATTTCTAGCAAGATATAAGATGAAAAAGGTGCAGAGAGAAACCTTAGAGGGCAGGGAAGTAACATATTGCCTATTTACCACATGAGTAAGGCCACTGAGGTGATAAAGGTAAGTTACAGGAGGCCTTCTGCTTTTTACGCCTTATAGGATATTGCTCCCAGTCAAGAAGAGTGTCAGGTCATCTGGACTTACATCTTCTGTTTTCAGAATGAGGACGCGCTCCACTCTTTTCCATCTTGGTTTTCGTTATTACCTTTTATAATTATAAAACATGTTTGCATATCCAATTGGTTTATTTTTACTATAAATTTATGTAGTTGTATTTGTTTTACTGTGGGAACTTCAGACATAGGAATGCCAAGTTGGTGTTGCCGTCTTGTGAATGGGTTGCAGATGTTGCAATAGTTTAAGATGATTTTCTCCCAAAAAAGGCACCATATAAGGATACATGGGCTTTATACCAATTATGTCTCTGTGCTAGTGTCCAAAGGCCAACTTGTCATTTCAAGATTGCCCTCTGCGCCTCAGTCCGCGTCATATATTGGGTGGTTCAGTTCTGTGACTTTAGACTGTTTCACAACCACCAGATGACAGAGGCCAGTGCAGCATGAACACTCACTGCGCCTTGACCTGCTGAGAATTATCAGAGCATTGAATTACTTGATTGCATACATCTTCTGGGCTCATACAGAATTAGTGCATTTTAGAGCTTGTAAATAAGGTATGGTTTGCATATAATTTACAGTGTTTTGAGCAACCAGAGCTAGTTCCTATGGATTAAAGCAACTATCTATTAGGACGGGTGATATACTGCAATATCAAGCGCGTTCTTAGTAAATTTGTTTGTTATAAGATGTAATTTTTGGTATTTTTCAAAACCATGGCTCAATAAAAGTTCTATAAACTCAAGTTAGAGATAATTTATTAGATTTTAGAAGCTGACCATCCCTTTTAAAAAGCAAGGGTAAAAGCAGTCTTAAAGAATTCATAGCTTTATTTATTTTATATATTTTTGATGATCATTTTGCATTTAAATTAGCCAAACCAGCTTAGGAAAAACTAGCCATGGAAAATTCTAGGTTTTTAGCCCAAAAAATCATTTTGCGTAGTGAGTTAAGGTTTTTTAGAGTTTATAATAGACTTAAATAGCAACAGGAAAGTTATAGTTTTATCAGATTATACAATTTCAATTAGTTGATATATGAAATACATGGACTATATTTGTTAAGCTGGTACAATATAAAATTTGATTAATATCTTAATATAATTACATCAGCAAAAGAGAGTTATTTTTTGATTTTCAGGTACAGATATGATGCATGTGTGGTTGACATTTAGGGTATTAATGCTTATGTAGATGCTAATACCTTATTTAAAGGTCTATAGTTAGAAAAAGTTATACAGCTGATATAATCCTTATTATGGTATGAAATTATTTAACTATTTCTAGTTGGGTCTGATATATTATCATTATGGTAATTTTTCATAATAAACTTGAGCTCTGACAAGTATATTTATAAAAGTTTGCCCCCTTTAATTGAGTGTAAAAAATTATAAACAGAAGTTTGTTTTACATTGTTCTTTGTAGATTTTATTTATATATTGCTAAACATATTACATTTCTTCCAGGGCTATATCTTATATATGGATTATTTTATAGAATACATACTTTATTATAGTTGTCCACAAATTTTATAGTGAAATTACAGTTTTATTTCAGAGTTTTGTGCCAAGCCTTTTAGTCAGTCATTCTATTTCTTTAAATTCAAGTGACATATAAAAGTTGTCAATTTCCAAATTTTTTAAACCATTTATAGTCCTGTAAAATTAGATTCTTTAAATCCTAATTAGTAATTTCTTGAAAAGCAGGCAAGATGTAACGCTCAAAGTACTCCTTAAAGTACTACTTAACTTGTATAAAATGTTAATTGTCATTAACCACATATTAATTTTATTTTATAGTCCAAAGACCTCCATATCCAACAAAATCAAGCGGATATATATACTCAAGATCATATGATTATTAGTTAGCTTTAGTAATAAGCCGTTAAATATACAATATAATGGTACAAACTTTCTATTATTGGGGGATAAATATTAAAATCATGAGGTTTCAGATGTAGATAATTGATGATTGTGACAACCTTTTTTATGACAATTATATGGTTAACCACCTTCCTATGTTTATAAAATAAAATTTAAAGGTTCTTGAAATGGGCTTCATATTGTTTATTTTTTACCATTTATAGTTGATCTTCATACACATCCAAGGCTGTTGAGCAGTAACAATGTAGAAGTCAATATATTCCATATTATTTACGCCTTTAGCTAATTAACATATTTAAAAAGACTTAGGAAGCTTGAGGTAAAGTCTTAGTCAGCCCAAATCAAGGAGCTTAATTCATACTGTTGTCCTATACTAAATTATAATAATGGTCAGGTTAATTATATTATACAAAACTTTTTCAAATCTTATCCTAAAACAAAGAAAATAGTGGTATCTGATCCATAGGGCTTAAAAGTTGCAATAAATATTTAGTGACTTGCAAGTACATACTGTCTGTAGATATAAGGCTGGGTTTAGATTATTAACTACATATTTTGGTGTAATATGCTATTTAAAACATTTTAAAGACAGGATAATAGGGTAGAAAAATTTAATCAATATAAGTTTGTTTAGTTATTTTTTGTCCTAAAAAACGCTGGAAATCAAAATACTTTATAGATTTTGTAAAACTTTTGATTCTATACTCCAGAGATTTAATTATACTACCAGGTAATTTATAATAGCTTGAATTTGAGATATTTTATAAATTTATTTATAAAAGAGGGAGGATACCCCAGTGGTAGAGTATGTAAACATACCTCCGCCTCCCCAAGTTTGATCCCAGTATATGAACTTTGGGAAGAGGATGATTATGACTGTGTTAGCGTGCACACCAATGCCCTAAACCAAGATGGCAAATAGCAAGGCGGTCCATGGAATTCCTGGTCTATCATATGCTGCACATGGAGGTTTTCCAGGTATTATCCTCCTTTCCCATTTCTTCAATCCCCTTAATTGGTGTGGTATTGTCTTCAGGTTGGCCTGCCTCAAATAGAATTGAATTATGATTATATATAAACTAGAACTATGGTATTATTTTATTTATGAATATTTTTCTTTTGGGAACATTATGTCCATATAGACTATGCAAGATTATTATAGGGATATAATTTTATGAGGGATCTATAATTTAACAGCTGTTAATGTGAATCTTTCTCTCATGTTGCAATAACTAATTGCAAAAAAAACTTGATTCAAGACTAGGTAAGTTTGATAATCTCTTCAAGAAGATTAGTGTGCACTTTATTTTTTTTTAGTACTAGATGGTATTAGTGTGCACTTTATGTCAGGTAAAAGTTGGGCTAGCAAAGTAAAGTGCACAGGATTGGGCTCCGCATTGTCCAAAGTTTGTAAA
The DNA here is from genome assembly GCA_022478985.1 of Massospora cicadina. Taxonomy (NCBI): domain Eukaryota; kingdom Fungi; phylum Entomophthoromycota; class Entomophthoromycetes; order Entomophthorales; family Entomophthoraceae; genus Massospora; species Massospora cicadina. Next base: position 123,890 of record JAKSZP010015961.1, on the reverse strand, counting down.
CGCCCCAGTGATACTGGTGGCCTAGACAAAAATAAAAAATCAACAGTGAATATTTCCCTGAGATTTTACCCTGGCAAGCAAAATGTAACCAGTTTATCAATACTCCGCATTCCCAGCCCCTGTCATCAGTGTAGAATGGGGTTCAAGTTTTCCTGGATACTAATCAAATGGCGCTTTGGAAAAAAGTTCTGAAGAGATGTGCACAATCATTTTATAGAAGGCAGTATATGTAGCACTGCAAACCATGACCCGCGGTTGGTTGAATCTTGAGTTTGGAAATAAACAAACAGATGAAGCTGTACAGGTGCGTGTAGTAGACTCTCAGATGGTCAACGGTTAGTCAAGATGAAGCACACTCAGTGGATAGATCAAACCAAATTTTTGTAACCTTTTTCTTTCTCCCATTAATGATAAAGCGCACAGTGCTAAAGCTCTACCTCAAGGATGGACTAAAAACCTACAGGGAAATTCACTCCTTTTGAAATGAAACACTTTACACTTATGACAGAACTGTGCGCGGGCAAAAAAGATTGCTATGATCACCCCTCTGCAGTCATTGCAGAAGATTTGATCCAAATCCCCCACACCGCAATTGTGTTTGTGGATGGGCAGGAATCCCAACCATTTTGCATCACATTGGATAGCATGCCTCTCATCTGCACCTTTTGTTGCGCTTCTGGCCACAAGGCCCACACTTGCCTGCCAAAGAGGGCATCACACAAAGTGAAATCCTCCCAGATGCAATGGGCAGTGCAGACACCCATTATGAATTAGCTATAGACACTGACGCCACCTTCCCGTGGGGCGCACATGGGTGTTACATTCAGGTCAAACCTGTGTCCCCACAAGATTGCAAAAAGGCCAGCATGCTTGCAGTGCAGTGCAGTGGCCAAGGCAGTGGCCATGGCCGCATCCATGATACTTTCTGCCAGACCCAGGATGACATTGAGTCATTTTCTGCTGAAGCAGCTTGTGAATCCATTAACCATTTAGATTGAGCCAACCAACATGAGGACCCAATGGGTGAGTCAGATTTACCCAAGCAATATTACCAAGCCTCAATCAAAACCAATTCTACCACCCATTTCCCTCCTGATTTGTGTCAACCTCCAATGATGCACCATATGAGCACAGTAATTCGAGAAAGTGTAAAAAATCAGCAAACACCAAAAAACATACTTCTAAGACCACTGCAAATGATGCCCTCAAGAATGCAGAAAACTCATACAGTCTGCAATCTTTAGCAACTGCTGCTAGGAAAGTGGCAAAGGAAGACCAAGGGGCCCTTCCCATAGCATTTAAGGTGCAATGGGAGAGCCTTCACAATAGGGGACATTAAACATTGCTGGACTCAAGGCCTCGCTGTCTCAGGCGAGGAAACTGAGTTTTTTAAAAAATAAATACCTGTGGACATCCTAGCCATCCAAGAAACTCACTGTCCATATGGTGCTGAGGACACATGGACAAACTTGCTCCTCCCTTTCCTTTCCTTTTGGTTGCTGCACTGTGGGATGCTTATACAAGCAACCCATAGTTTTAAATTTATTTCTTTAAATACATGCCCCAATGGCCATGTCCTTTTTGTGTCTTTTTCATGGGATAATGAAGTGCATGCTGTTGTCGATGTATATGCCCCAACCTGTGCACAAGTTCTTTGGGAACCCTTCATAGCTGTTCCTTCCCTCCCGCTTCCCTCTGGCCCATTTGTGGTGGGCGATATGAACTGTTGGACCAACCCATCCACTGACTGCTAGCCTTTGGTGCCTAACCCCCACAGGAGCACATAAAACTTCACATTCTAAAGGTTACTTTGGGGTTGTTTGATACCCTGCCTCAGCATGCACCGCTGCTCCCAAAAATGTCTCATCCACATGTGTACAACAATCAGTTGAGGTTGATTCCTGCATTGACCTTATTCTTGCACCATTGAAATTTCAGTTGCAGGGTGCACACTTCACAATGACGAAACTAAATTTATCTGACCACTGGTTAGTATCAATTTTCTTCTCTTTATTGCATCCAGCTGCACAGGCACTGAAGTGGTGCAAACTCCACCCAGCCAATATCACGTCGCCAAGGTTTTCCTCATGAATGGACACCAAAACCTCAGCTCCAGGGTTAACCACACCATTAAGTTCGGACCTACTTTCTACCTGGTCACAATTCAAAGCGAACACATCTGCCAAGCATGCCAAATCTCATTGCGTTGCTCTCAGGCTGCCCCAGCGTTCATTTTGCACATGCTTTCAGAGGTGAGCCACATGAAACCAACGTTCTGGCTGCAGGCTACAGCCCAGCTTGGGGCCATAAGTGGTCAGAATTGTCTGCTCATCTCAATGCACTGGTAAGACAAAACAAAATCATGTTTGCGTTCAGTATAAGGCAAAAGATACAATACTGGGTGACATTTGCTCTGACTTTTTTCCAAAAATCTTTTGCACCTTGACAGAGCTTGGACTCCATATGTGAGGCGGCTGGACCACTACATTGCAAATACTCCAGCTGAAGTGGCAATTGTAGTTAAAATTATTACTATGAATTGTATCATCTGATCCAGTCAAACTGGCTAAAGTTGACGAATTTTTCAAAAGTGCATATATTCACAGTTTTTTATTATCTGGTGATGATGAATTTAATTTCTTGGGATGAACTATGATATGCTATTTGTAGTGCAATGTACAGGAAATGCCCAGGTCCAGACGGGTTTTGTGAGTTCTATAGAAAAATATTTTAATTGCTTCTCCTCTTTGTTGCTTGCCTCAATGAATCAGTGTTTGTTAGAAACGCGCCTCCTTCCTGTGGGGCCAGGAGGCTTTCACAATAACGCTGTATAAAAATGGGGTTAAGCTGGACTTGGCCAATTGGCTCTTCTCATAGCCTTCCCAAATAAAATTTAAAATTTAAACAACTGTTAATGTCCATCACAAGTTCTTGTTAGAGTTTTGTAATATAAAAAATATTGTATGCTTTGAAATGTTCTGGGCCTGACACGCTATTTAAATTGGTTTAAGAATCCACTGTGAAGAGTGTTGTCAATTAAGTAGATTCAGATTTAAATTAGTATAATTGTAAAGGCATACTCTAAGAGTTAAGGACTTTTAGGAATCAATTTGCAAAACAAGCTTCCTTGAGGATTTCAGGTATCAGCATTGAGTATTCTGATACTAAGAGTACTAAGAGAAACCATCTAGTACTAAAAAAAGAGTACTAAGAGAAGTTTCATTCTAAAACTGTGATATGTAAATGTTTTACCCTTAAAACTTCAGGACAATCTTTTATAGTGGCCAGTACTGTTGATACAAAAATGCCAATTATGGTACATAACGGGAGTAATCAGATGATAGAAGAGTAATACCTTATTATTAAAAAAAACTCAAAAAGGAAAAAAACTTAAATGTACTTATAATAGGTAAAAAGCTGATTATTTTAGTCAAATCTAGATTTTGACAATTAAGTTAGAACTAAAAAAACAAACTAAAGGTCCTTCATATTGAGATTTTTTTATCAGGGCAACCTTTTTCTTTCAGATTTACTAAGGTAGGTAACCTATTTAAGTATATAGAGGCTATTTAAACTCTCTTTTTAAATTGCTTTATACCCACTATTCATTGTCATTATAAAGTTCCTCTCGTCCTCTGAATCTAAGTAAGAAATATAAGTCCTTTAGGTATCTAAAATAGTAAAACTAAAATTATATGGAATGATTGTTGGAACAAGAATATGTAAACTTCATAATCAATTATTATAACTAATATTATTTACTAAATTATAATATATAAATACTTTTTAAACTACTAGACCTTAGTCTTATATGTATAACATTTGAGTTAAGGCAGTAAAATCAAGCTGTAATCTAATGTGACACATTGTAATAAAATTTAAGGTATATAGCTAATTAAATGTTGTGTGGGGTTTCTAAAAAGTTTTTTGTTGGGACCTGTATCTCCAAGTTCATTACCTTATAAAAGCTCATTCATGTTATAGCTATTCTATAGTTTCAGTTCATTCCTACGTCATTTATGTTAGTTCATCTAATAGCTTTTAATACTTTTTTATTATTTATAGTAATTAAAACTAGTTTCTATAGTATTTTAACTAAAATGCATTCTAAACAATCTGTATATTATACTTCCTTTTTTATTATCTATAATATTTTTAATACAGCTTTATCTTAACAACATTACTTATAAATATCACAGAAAATATAGGGTGGTTAGCTGAGCGGGTAAAACTGCTTCCACCCCTAGTGCAGGCTTTAAGTTTGAAACCTGTACTGGCTAGAAGACATTCTTGGTGTGGTATATTTGTCCCAAGGTTGACCCACCTCGAATAATTTTTAATATCACAGAAAATATTACAATGACCTATGACAAAAATCAATTATATAGCATGTGAAACTTTTAAACTTAAAATGAGCTTTATAGAAACCACACAAGTAAAGATAAAGAAAACTTTATAAAAACCGTGGTGATATCAAAATGCAAAAGACAAAATGGGTGAAGCTTCAGGTAAAAACCCATTTCAAGAAATAATATGTTTTATTAAAATTAATGATAAGACATAATTGAAATTATCTAAAAGTATACAAACTGTAATTTTGTGTTTTTTATGAATTTTACTTATTAAAGTATTCATGTTTTATCAGACCAGCTTCTCATATTACATTACCTGCTGCCCATATCTTTGTTATGATTATTGAAGGTGATTAGAGGTTGTCATAGATGTGGCTGCGAGGGCACCAGCAGATCTTTCCTTGACTTCCAGAATGGACAGAGTTCAATCCCAAAATAGAGGAGTTTTGGGAACTTACCTGAAAAAGATGGAATTGTACAACCCTCTTTATATTGATCCAACTTGCCCAAGAAATTTTATGCAATAAGGATGACATAATTGAAATAGTTTGCTACCTGCCGTTCAAGAAAATATTTAGTGAAGACAATAAAGATGGTGAAATTGACTATTAACTTTGTCCCTTTTATACCTTTAGAAAACAAATACTTTACAATTAGCTGATTATGGCACAATGACACAGCCAAATTACCCCAATAAGAACAATTGAGCCTCCAATTCGGGTATCACCAGAAATATCAAACAACTAGTTTTGAGAATTGTACGCAAACCTGAGTGAGGTGCATTTAAGTGACAACATTGAACAAATTGGAAAGTGAACAGCATATAACTGAATTAGGTAACAAAGCAATAATTGAAAGAGAAGGTACAGCTTATAATCCAGAAGCGGGGACTGAAGAATGGGCCCCTGGATATCCAGATCCAGGGGTAACCACTACAATAAGGATCTCATTGATATAAGTTTTAAATCATATACACAAAACAACCAAAGCGGCAATCAGAGGATGCCTGACTAGGGGATCATGAAAACCCCCTTAATTTTGCTACACTGAAATGCCAATTTATTTTCTCTTATCATTCATTTTTAATTTTGAATTTTCACCAGAAGTATAAAATTACTTCAATTTTACTTTGATAGTAAACCTTCCCACAGAATTTCAGTTTAACTTTTTTTCATTAATATATTGGTTTAAGCGATCTAATTGTCAGTAGCCAGTATGGTATTAGCAAATAGAGCAGAATATAGTAACCAGTAATAGATCTGCTCCGTTTGATCAAGACACTTCTTTACATGGAACCTTGGAGCTGAGTCGCTGAGGATAAGTTGGATATGATTACATTGTGTTCTGAGGTCCAACGTAAAGAGAACATGTCAGAGAGTTTGTCAACAAGAGTTTCTTCATGGGTGTGAGCAGTTTGATTAAGAGATTGATGCTACAATATGTGGCATCAGTAGAGAATCTGTTCAATGAGGATGATCATGCCCTTCCCATAGGTTGTCTGGTGCCTAATCTGTGCGGAACAGATCCACTGAGAAGCCAGTTGACCTCACAAGCTAAGCAAGATGAGTTTGGTGAGCTGACTGTGGTGCTCACTACAGGTGTGGCATCATCATACCAGAGCAAAGATCATGAGATTTCTCATGAGCAGTTTGATGATGAAGCAGATATGGAAGTTCACCATGGAGAGGTTTCTTCTGAACTCTTGATGAGGGACGAGGATATTATCCATCTAAGACTCCGTACCCTTAAACTAGAAATGTCTGATCTATAAATCCAGTTTGAGCGCATCAATGAGACTGATAGAAGAGCACAAATGCCTTTATTTCAATTGTAAGAGGACGTCACCCATAATGAAGCTTGATTCTTCCATTGAGGATCTGGAGGATCAAATTGCATTCCTTGAGAAGGAGAATGAAATAAACACCTGTACTTTAAAAAACTATGGAGAGCACTTAGAACAGCATGACAACATGCTGTCTAATATGAACAGGAATATAGATGAATTGAAGGCATAATTACATATTATACCAGAACCTTACTCTGCTCGCCAGTTACTCAGTTAGAGAAGTTGGTATTAGCCACTTTTAATGATCAAAAACATCCCAGTTTTTGATCACCATCTTGCCTTAGGATCGGCGCCAAAATCAATGCTGAAAGAATGTCTGACTTGAGGTTGACTCTTGAGGTAAGTGTTGATACCTTATGCAATGACTAATTCAATCTCAACTCTAAGAAACTCAATGTGAGAAAAAGATAAACAGGTAAGTGAGGATTACAACCCCAGAATTATCCTTGTTTTAATTTATTTACAAAATAAAAAATTTGTGTACGAATTTAATTCTAATGATTTGGTAATGCAAAAACATAATAAAAAGACAGAGTATATGATAGAGATCAAACACCTAAAACTTGAGTTTTTTTGTTAAGGTGACTTAAACTTGTAATGCCATGTAAACCAGGTAAGACAAGGCAAGGGAGGCCCTGAGGCCACAATAGAAAACCACGTGAGGAGAGGGAACCAAGATGAGAGAATTCTGAAAAAGTTTAGAAAATGTGTGTCTCAACCTTTAAGGTTTCCCTTCCAGGGAGCCCCTCCTGAACTATTCTTTAGGCCCTTAAGAGCTTAAATAATAGCTCTGGGGGGGCATATCCCAGCGCCAAGCCCTGCCTCAACTGAAAAAATCCCCAAAAGCGTTCTGACTCAGTATTTGTCTTATGGATCTCAGGTGAATGTAATGATTGGTTCAACCCAACCATTACACCACTCAACTGATTGTCATGCAACCACTCATGATGCATGCAACCCTATTAATGAAAACCATAACTTATCCCTTACTTTAAAATTTATGTACACACCAGGAGAAGAACAATTTCTGGTTTTCTCCAGATGTATGAGAACAGCATGGGTAGCATGAGTGAATTTCAGAAGGCTCACCATGTGCAAGGATGTATAGTTGAGAGGCTCTAGAGATCCTTAGTGAGAGCCTACAACCAGAAATAATTTTAACTGAAGTAGATAGTATCCTTCTATCAGATTTAATAGTGAACAAGTTATCCAAAACATGAAACAGGAGCTCCTACTTATGAAGATGGGCAATATTGAGTCAGTAGCAAACTATGCCTTGCACTACTATCTCAAAGCTCAACAGATATGGACAACGGGAGCTATGTATTTACCTGCAGCAAAAATGATTCTTCTGAGTTTATTGGAAATTATCCCGCCTTGGAGATGCATAAGAATATCATAGTCAAGAGCGCGATGTCCCTAAAGGCTCTTAAAAAAGCATTTCCTAATGTATAAGGGGACATACAAAAGGGGTTATATGGAATCAAGAAAACCTATATGATGGATATACAAGCCAGTTTAATTTGCTAATGAAAAGGGCGATAAATCATAGGCTAAGAATCTTAAACCGCCAGATCGCCTTCCCCATTGAGAACTGACCTTTAATAAGTACCAATAGCCTAGGCACCTCTACCAATCTTTCTGCTAATTTCCACAAAAAACAAACTCCCTTAAGCTGATACCACCAACGCCTTAAATTGGATGAATCTGAAAACTGAAAGTGAAAAATATCGCAAAGATGAGGATTTAGACAATTCAGCGTACCACGTTTTAGGAGCACCTAGTGCAGTAGCTGTGCCTGCTAGATTAAGAGTTAAAGGAATTGATGGAAATAAAATGAGCAAAATCTACCTGGCTCAAGAAAAGCATTATAATAAGATCATTAAATCAAATGAAGAAGGAGAACAGCTGATGATGGATACTTTCATGAACTTAAACCGGTAGTTTGTATACTTTAAAGACCACAACAAGCACTAAAGCCCTGAAATAGTTTGAAGAGTCTGTCACTGACATTCTGACCACTGGAAACCCTTCTGGCAAGAGTGTGACAAAAGTTGAAGTGGAGATCCAAAAATTGCGCATCTTAGCTGTTCTGGACATGTGATATCCAGTCAACAAAATGTCCTCTAATATCATGAAGAGTTTGAAGTTTATGCCTAATAGCAATTTTAACGTGAAGTACCAAACCATAGGACCCAATGTTACCCGCGCTTTAGGAGCCTACTCAGCGCTACCCTTAAGCCTTGGATGCATAATCCTAGTGGTACCAGAATTGGTTTTGGTTAATGACCACTATGACTTCCTAATTTGGAAACAGTTTCTCCTTGAGACTGAAAATAAAGATTGACTTTAAAACTAATGAATGAGTACCTTGAGCTGTCAATTTACACTGGTGTGTAAGGATGAGGACATAAAAATGAAGAAGCAATGAAAATGTTTAGTGGACATAGATCAATTAATTTACCCCATTCACTACACCTAAAAGAGAAAAGTATGAAGCAACTACACTTTACAGTTAGCGTTGATGAAGGGCTTCTGCTAAGAACTAGCAAAAACATAAAGATTTGGCTAAGGGATCAACGCTGGATGATCCTGTCAGTAAGCGAGAAGTTTCCGCTGGATACCACCTTGAAAGTTTACAGTCACACTCAGAATTAAAAAACAAGAGCCAAGAGCTCTACATGTATTCTATAGTACCAAATACTTGTGAGTTTGACTGTCATGTTAGAAAATATTACAACTCAATCCAGGAATCCAAGAAAGGACAAAAATTTTACAGGATAACTGACCTATCACAATAATATTGCGACAACACATACTGTAAAAAACATTGATGGTCTCAGGTTTGGGGATGTGACTCCTAAATAGCAGAAGTACTAGCCGAATTATTGAACAAGTTCAATAAATTTTTAGTACCGGATTTAATGAGTATAGACCCTTTAAGGGCTAGATCCACAAGATGTATATTGGATCCACTATGCCATTTTTAGTCAAAGCCTTACTACTGTTTACAAGTGAAATGTTTTTATTGCTAAAGAACTGAACTACTAGCCAAAGCAGGGCTTATCAGACCGTCAAAGAATTCCTGGGCTTCACTGTTGTTTCTTTTATGAAAAAGGATATGACAAATCTTATAATCATGGACTACGATACTTAAGCAGATAATTAAAATGATTCTCTTACCCACTCATGCGCATAGATGATGCTCTGAATTGACTGGCATATTGAATTCTCAGCATAAGATCTGGACTCAGATACTGGCATATGAAGTTATTGCCTGAGGACCAGGAGAAGTTATCCATGATTAGTAGTCAGGGGTTGTTTAAACAAATAAGGATGCCGCAGGGGCTCAGTGACGCCACTGCCACTTCTTATGCATGATTGATCGCATTTTTGGTGACCTAAATTGTCCTGCGTGTTTATTTACCTAAATGAACTACCATGCTCATCTGGACCTTCTAGAAGCATCTTCAAAACCTCCATGAAGTCTTTACACAGCTGCGAGCATTTATTTTAAAGTTTTTATGGAGCAATTGCACCTTCCTAAAAAGCATTTGAAGTTTCTTAGGCACAAGATCGGCCCCAATGGAATCAAGCCCCAGGATGGGCAGGGCAAGGAGATTATGGCAATGGAGCCACTCAAGAGCATGAGGAAATTCAAGTGTCCCTTTGGAAGGTTGGATATTACCAGAAGTTTACCCCCCATTTGTAAATTTGACTGAACACCTTACATACCTGCTGAAAAATGAAACAAAGCTAGAGTGGGTCCTGGAACAGGAAAAGGCATTTATGGATTTAAAAACAAGATTGACAGAGGCGCCTGTCAGTGTTAAAGTTTTCTAAACTGTTTTTAAGGTTCAAAGGTGGGCTCAAAGCTGAAAATTCCTGGAAAGGGTTGCACCAGGATTTGAACCTCAGAACTTAATAAAATTTAAGCTCAGAGCAAAACGCTGTGCTGATTATGCTATAGGGGGTCAAAAATGCAAGGATGGACTGGATACCAATAATTTTATTAGACTGAAATGTGTCAATATTTATAGGGTGTGTAGGGAAACGGTGGCTCAAGGATCTTGTGGCCCCATCCTCTCAGGATCTTTAATGGCCTTCTGGATTGACCGCCTGAGTAGCACCCTCATTATATTTTGCCGCCCCTACGACCAAGTGGCGGAAACGCCACCTCATGTGATTCAGGAAGTGGGGATTAGACTCCTGAAGTTATCTCCATTGATCCTCAAACGCATGTGGATTCCTGACTAAGTTTAGGATTAGTGCCATTAAGTTAAGGCTCTGTTTGAATAGGCTTAAGAGTCAATTCGCTGTGGCTCGATTTAAAAAAAGGAACTTTGATTTATTTTTTTATCTTGAATCCTGACAACGCCCCCCTCAAGATCCTGTCAGAGGGAGGTATAGGGCCAAATGGAGCCAGCCATTTACCTCATTATTCAGTACCCTGGCTAACATTGGCAATGGAGTACTCTGACTTCACCTTATGAATAACCTTGCAAGATCTGGACCAAAGAACTTTAAGATTATTCTAATGACCCTCAGGTAAATGGCAATAGAAGAGTACAAGGTCACCTAATTGGAAAGTTGATAAGGAGGGTCAGCTGAGATTAAATTGGGATGTCTCTCTTCCTGTAGTGGTGACAATGCCTTGTGTGACCAGGTCTTAAATCCAGAAAATTTTAATGGCTAAGGCCCTCATAATTAACTCAGAGTTCTTGGGCGTGGAGGTCTCAAGCATAGGCTGAATTCTACTTGGTAGCCGGGGAGTACACACATACAGGGCTTCAAAGGGAAACAACTTGATGACTTGTTGGCAGCTTATCCTATAGCCAAGCAACGCGCTGGGTAGGTAGTGGTTCCAGCGAGCAGGATCTGAGGTGACCATCTTATGTAAAATGGATATAAGAGTTTCATAGTGAATTAAACCACCCCATTAGTTGATGGGTGGTATTAGAATTTCGTGAGAAGTTATGATAAGCAGGCGCTATGAAGGCTACGAAATTATTAGTTCTGTGGCTCTAGCAAAGATTAACTCAATTGCAACGAAGTTATTAGTTCCATTGCTATAGTTGTTTCTAATTGGAAATACTGAATCCTGTATGAAGATAGACCAAAATTAGGCTACATGAGACAAAAATTGTTGTAATTTATTAGTTAGAAATGAGGGATATTTATAGGGGTAAATTTAGTAGGTATGTGGGAGGATTATGAGGTGCACCTAAGGGAAGATCTTTCCTATTAGATGACTGATATTTCTGATTATTAATGCCATACTTGTGATGGGCAGATTTGATAAAATTCTTATTTGATGAGTCCAATTCTCTTATATGATTTTCTGCCTCATCATATATCTTAGCATCATCCTTCAGAGATGGTTGATAACTCTGAAGGGTTGATCGTTGGTCCATCCTAGAATCAAATATCTCTAATGTAGATTTTACAATCTCATTAGAACGAGATATCAAATCTTGATCTTGGGTATTTTTGTCATCATAGATGAATTTCCAACATTGTTTCTTCAAGGTCTTGCCTAGTGGGCACATACTTACGCAGAAATCTACTATTCACAATATTGGTAATAGTACCAGTATCAACAGAGGCAATGGAGTATTCAATACCCTGACAATAAATAATATGGTACGGACCAGCTTATAAGGTGTCAAGTTTGTGAATCCTTCCTCCTGGCCTATGGTGATAGAAGAGTACCAAATCCCAAACTTGGTATTCTGGTAGCGTAGGCCTACTAGGTTTGGTTCTTATTTCCTCCTTTAAGGTGGTAGCAGCCATGAAACTTGAAGCTAAAGCTTGCAATTGAATGATTTCATCAACTAGCCTTCTCATAGCTGAATCAGTAGTTTGCGGGTTAGCTTCCTCAAGTATAGGTTGTACACTTGAGGGGAAGATAGAGTCCCAACCATGTAAAGCTTTAAAAGGAGAAATTCCAATTACATATGATGGTAGCTAACCCTGTAAGCTAACATAGCACTAGGCAGATAGAGATTCCATCTACTAGGGTCATTGGAAGCCATTTTTATGAAGAATGGCTACAAGGGTGCCATTTGCTCATTTGACCGCACCATTAGTAAAAGGATTATATGGGAATGTGAATAACTGATAAGTAACCATTAACTTAGTAAGCTCAGATACCACCTGAGAAGTGAAGTTGGTCCCATTATCTGATAACAGGACTTTCAGGCTACCATGCCTGGTGATAACTTGCTTAAAAAGAAAGGACGCCATAGCCTTTGCATTGACCTTGGAGACTGAGATAGCTTCAATTCATTTAGTAAAATGGTCGATAGCTAACAGAATATATCAATGACCATAAGTGGCAGTAGGGAGAGGACCCAACACATTGATACTCATAGTAGAAAAAGGTTTGGAAGGGCCTACAATTTTGTGTTGGAACATCAGATTCCACCAGGTTGTTGTTGGCACATAAGACAAGACTCCAACACATCATGTACAGATTCCAGCATTTTATCCCATTAACAATGAGATTTCAACCACTGTAGTATCTTAGCGACAGCTCCATGCCCTATGGTTTGGTGGGCCTCCATAACAGTATCAGTCCTCGCAGAGAACCAAATAAAGGGCAACCATTTAGATCTTGACTTTTTTATATAATGAACCTTCTTTAACCTGAGTGTCTTAAGTTAAGGATTGTAACTCTGAAATAACATCCTTAGATTCCTGGTACCAGAGCTCAGGTATACCAATCAAGTCATAGATGCGATCCTCCTCAGCAGAAAATATTGTTAGGATAGGCAATCAAGAAAGTTCATCAGCATTTTGATGAATAGTGCCAGCGCAATGTTGAGTAGTATAGTCATAGTTTTGGAGCTTTAGAGCCCATCTAGCCAAGCGCCCATCTGGATCCTTCTTTTGTTACAACTACTTCAGGGAAGCGTGATCCGTGACTATAGTGAAATGCTTGCCATAGAGGTAAGGGCGGAAATGCTTGATGGCAGACAAAACAGCAAGGCATTCTTTCTTGGTAATGCTATAATTGCATTCATCCTTAGAAAGGGTTTTACTATAGTATGCAATGGGGTGATCAATCAGGTTATTATTATGTTGAGCTAGAATGGCTCCAATAGCAATATCACTGGCATCAGTAAATAGTATAAAAGGTTTGGAAAAGTAAGGATGGGAAAATATTTTCATTCCAACTGCTATCACTTTTAGTAATTTGATTTGATTTAAACAGCGTAATTTGATAATCAACACCGGGCGAGATTAGTATGAATAATAAGGTAAAGAGCTGGGCGAACGCGTTAAAAGGCATGTAAAAATTTACTCCATTGGGTTGATTATCAGTTGTCAACCCTAGTAACCTTTTTACTGCACAGGTTCAGTTTCCTCATGCACCTCACATTGTAAGAATATATATAATCCAATAATAGTATGACAACTGGGACCATCTAGTACTAAAAAAAAAATAATAGTATGACAACTACTATCTGTAGTTGAGTTAGAATTATTTTCAGCCCCAACGCTTCAGCTGGTATTTCCAATTAATACTGGATATCATACTCTTAGGGATTCATTCCCTGTAATCCTGGTCACTCAATCTTTGTTAAGATCCTCTGATGACAGTCTCCTTCAGCCCAACACACAGTCAGCAGCAATCCCTTAGCTGTGGTTCCCTTTGTCTTTAGATCCCCGCTCAGATCTCTACTCTTCTCTGATAGTCTACCAATTATTGCCTTCTGCAATAATATCCTTGAATGGAATCTTCACGCTAGATGCTGATAGTCTAACTATTACCGAATCTACAATAAAACTAATAATATTCTAAAGTAGTAATGTATATGTGTTTTATCTGTATAAAGATAGATATGTCTATCTGTCTATATTTTATTAGAGTGAATCCTAAGGAATTTATAGGGGATTCGGCCATCTAACCCTCAGTTGACACCTCTTTGATGAAACGGCAGCTGTTGCCATTGAATCACCCTTTCTTGTCTTGGAAGTGATGGTCTTCCCCATCCTGACTAGGATTCCGACGTTGGGCATCCTTGAGACCTCAAATGGAAAGAGTCAGAAATGTATCCCTAACATTTTCCTCTCAATCCAAGCGAATCAACCATGATTGGCCAGCGACCTGCTTAAATAATGGGACTTTTTACCCATTATGGCAGGTCACTTCACCAACCAATCGATTTGCTAGTTGCAGATGGCATCACTCGCCTTGCAACTCATTAAACATTCCCAATCAGTTGATGATAAAACCTGACCGATCCCAATTGGTACACCTGAAAGTTAATCACTATTGGATGCCCTTATTTCATTGGCCACTCCACCTGATGAGATATTAGGTATTCATCCAGATCAATCCCTGATGGATATGACCAGACAAATATCCTAAAATACCCTGAACATAGTTCCTCCAAAATTTGGGTCAACCAATTTCCAATTCACTTCGCTTTAAAAAATTTTCCCCCTAGCGATACCAGGTAATCTAGCAGGCTGGGAATATGGGCAAAAATCCCAACACATCCCCCCTCTTGACTAGATTTCCAGAGAGAAAAGAACTGGGCATGGAAACACCGCTTCAAACACCTGGTTGAATACTTCATTGGTTCAAGCAGAGTAAACTCATCAATACTCAACGCTGCTCAGGATGACCTTTGCCATATGGCAATCCTCCTCTTCCTCCTCGCTACCGCCTACTCAGAACGCGGTCTCCATGACCTCTTTTCATGCCAGGCTGATCATTTTACTTGTGACAATATTTTTCCTGGGATCTGGTTTTCCCCCCATCAGGGTATATGACCCACTGTCATATTCAGGATTCTTGGTCCAGCATCCTCAAATTTCTGATACTCTCCTCATCCTAGACAGGAGACTCTTGCCATCAATGTTTATTTTATGGCTTGATTAAGAATACTCATTTATGTTTGCTTTCATTTTTTCGCTCATAACCTCTTGGCTGTAAGTCATTCTTCCCTCAGAAAGCTTATTTCATTAATTTTATGAAACTAATTTCCTGAAATTGGAGCTTAATGGAGTGTAGGGTGCATAATGTCAACTTCTATATAAGTCTGACATCACCCTCTTGTCCAGCTCATATGTTGAATTATGAATCTCGCTACCAGCAGCTCCTCAATAGTCTGTCTGATCCAGACCTCCGTCTCTTCCAGGAGATGAGTTGGGATGCTCGGCGGACCCTCTTCTATGGTCCTTCCAGGACTCATACGCCTATCCTGGTGCAAGGGGCTAGTCCTTCTGTCGAGTTTCTGGAAACAGTATCCAATCCCGCCAAATCCAGGCGTGCCATCATTTCAAATAACTCTCGCTGACTCTTCCCATGCAGTCAATCCCCAAGTTAGACTTCAAAACCCTTCTGGATTTGGCTCCTTTCACTGAGGCTCCAAACATCCTTGTTGATGCTCCAGAGGTTATGCTGACTGCTTTAGATCATTCATTCCTGGCCGGGTCTGATTTGCTCCCCAAGTTCCTCTTCTGAATCAATCAATTTTACCAACCCGCGGTGCTGGTTTCTGAGCTTTCAATTGGGAACAGCATTCATTCCGAGCTCCCCTGTGCTGAACTTTGAGCGCAAGTCACTGAGGCATTGTCATTAGCGCTAGATCCCTTGGATCTGGACAACCTTCTGGATTGGGATACTGCCACTTATGCTCTCCGCTTTGCCAGCCAAGTTCTTTGAAGTTGGGTGATGAAGCTTTCAGCCTCACTTGACTTTCATTGGTCTTTCAGCTTCATCTTCCGCGAAGCCTGTAGTCATTGTTTACAGGATGCAATCCATTCTTTGCATGACTACCTCTTCTCTGGAGCTTCCCATCGCTATCTTCCATTGATGAAGCTAATTGGGGGTATGATTTGACAACCTTCCTCGAGTATTCCTTCTTCACTGCCAGCTCACATGTCCGGTGTTCTTGATGAGGCCCGTCAGCAGGCACTCAAGACAAATCTTCCAGCGCCAGTGCTTTATTGGGATTACTCAGGGTTATTCGCTGATTGCCTCTTCCTTTATTGCTGTTTTCCACCCCGCTATAGGGTTTTGCAATTGGCATCTTCTGACATTTCAATTTCCCTTCCCCTAGTCACTTTTTCTCAGGGCTTGGCGTTCACTCAACAGATGTGGTTTTGTGTAAGTCTCATCCTTGTAAGCGTTTAATTGCATATCAATTTTGACAGTCTGTATATTCCTACTGCAATTCATCATCCCTCCCCCAAGAGGCGACATAGGCGGAATCATCCCCGCACTGAGGACAATCAATAAAAAATAAAAATTTTTAAAAATATATAAGCTTTTTTATCTATCATATGAAATTTTTTTTCCGAATTCTTTTATTGATGTTTTAGCTTTAGTCTTCTTTTTTCCTATGGGACTTGACCTTGTTTCGGTTCAGAGGTTCATCTTTTCCCCCAAACTGGATCCTGGGCACTTAAACCTACCAGTTTTCCATGGTTCAGCGGTCCATTTTCAGACTTAACCATCTAGATTGGTTCAGAGGTCCTTTTTTTGACTTGACCTAATCATTAGGACATGACCAACCTAATGGTTTATTGGTCCTTTGGGAACTCTCTTTTTTTATTTTTTTTCTTCAATCCATCACTTTAAATACCTAGCATGGACTTGATTTATTACTCTTCCATCCAAGTGATCCTTGATGGAATAAGCATTGGTCACCATCTTGGCGATTACTTTGAATGGACCTGACCATAATGCATCCAACTTGTTTCTTCATCCAAAAACATGCATATCACAATAGGCAACTCTTTCTCCTATTTGATATTCTTCTAATGGTGGTTGGTTCTTATCATCCATCAATTTTGCTTTTAACCTTTTCTTTAAGGTAGTATCAAATGCTTGCAATTGCATATCAATCAGGATACTCATCATTCAGTTCAGGTATTGTTTGGTACTCATCCCCAATGTAGGTTCTACTACTGAATATAATATCAGCGGTAACACGGCCTTCCTCCCATAAAGTAATTCAAATGGCGTCTTTCCCATCACCGTATGATGACTAATATTGTAGGCGAATGTCACCAAACTTAGGTATGTTCCCCACATGGAAGTTCTCCCTGCAACTAGCTTTCTCAGCGTTGCGGCCAGCATCACATTGACCCATTCTACCATTCCATTTATCTCCGTCCAGTATAGTAATGACACAACTCCCCAGATCCCCATTATTTTGTTTAGCCTTGGGATCACATAAGATGTGAGTTGGTCCCATTATCGCTCAGTATAACTTGTGGACACCCATACCAGTATACTACTTGATCCAGGATGAATCTCGCAGTACTGGTAGCATCAACTTGGGCTAATGCTTTCGTTTTGACCCATCTTGTCAGATGATCAATGGCTACTATAATATTTCACTCCTCCTGTACTCATCGCCAACGGTCTCATCACATCAATAGACACCATGTGCCATGAAAATCCAAGACCAGTTGGTATCCAGTTGTATTCTTATGTGGTTTATGCAGTTGGCATTCCATGCAACAAGCCAGATGGTCCATGACATCATAAATAATTGATTCCCAGTAATAATACTGGTGAATATAGCCAGTCATTTTTCTCAGGCCTCCATGCCCGACAACCTTACGAGCAGCAAGAATGATTGCTGCTCTCTCCAATGGTTTTGGGAATAATAGCCATTTCCTGTTTATCATCTTGAATACTTGTCCATCCATGATCTCAGTGTTTTCCATCACTTTTTGAAGCGCACCTTGGATTTCTAGAGGTTTGTCCTCAATTCTTCCTTCAACCATTCTCTGGAATAGCTCATCTGCCTGCGGATATACCAACTGGACCATTGATAACTGTGATAAGCCATCTGCATTCTGGTGAGAAGTCCCCGCTCGGTGGACTATCTCATAATCATAAGCCTGAAGCTTGAGTGCCCATCGGGCCAGTCATCCTTCAGGTTCCCACAGATTGTGCAGCCAATGCAACAAAGAGTGGTCTGTCGCCACCTTATAGTGCGTTCCATGGACATACACCCAAAACTGTCTACAGGCGTAAATGACCACAAGGCATTTACGCTCAGTTACGGTGTAATTCCTCTCCATGGCAGAGAGTATCCAGCTCACATACGCCACTGGATGTTCATCCCCAAGTTCATCTACTTGGCTCAGTATGGCGCTGATCACCATCAATGAAGCATCGGTTTAAATGATAAATTCCTAATCGAAATTTGGATATTTCAGAATCAGCAAATTTATCAGGTACCGGCATAATTCATTGAAAGAGTCCTGGGCCTCTTCATTCCATAAAAATCCTTTTTTTGGATCCTTTAGTAAATGAAATAAAGGCTCAGCTATTCGGGCAAAATTCCAAATAATTATTCTATAGTATCTGACCATCCCAAGGAATACTTGGATGTCTCAGACACTCTTTGGCACAGCCATCTGTTCAATAGCTGCTATCTTCTGGGGTTGCGGCTGCAATCCATTTGTGTTGATCACAAATCCCAGGTATTCAAGCTCCTTCTTGAAGAAGTGGCACTTCCATGGCTTGATCTTCAGTTTAGCCGCGGACAGTCTCTTAAACACTTCCTCCAAGTGCTGAAGGTGATTAGTAAACGTTCTACTGAACACATTGATATCGTCCAGATATATCAGGATGCACAATAACTTCAGGTCGCTTAATATCGCGTCCATGGCCCTCTGGAACGTTGCAGGCGCATTACAAAGACCCTGGGGCATCCTAGTCAGCTGGTATAACCCCTGTGCGGTGATAATCGCACATTTTTCCTGGTCTTCTACTGGTAAGTCGATCTGCCAGTATCCTGAGATTAGGTCCATCACGGAGAAATACTTCACTTCTCCTAATCAGTCCAGAACATTGTCAATCCTCGGTAGGGTATATGAATCCTTCTTCATAATTTTATTCAGCCTCCAATAGTCAATCACTATCTGATTTGATCCATCTTTCTTCTTTACAATCAAAATTGGGCTTGCCCAGGGACTTGACGATGGAACTAGAAGCCCATGCTTTACTAGTTTACTGATCTCATCTTCCACTACTGCTTTGGCAGCTTTTGATCTTCAGATTGGTCTCATTCTTATCAGTGAATTTTCTCCGGTGTCAACTTTGTGAATTATGCCTTGCGCGCATCCCAAATTGTGATCATCCTGAGTGAATATTTCTCAATATCTCTCAAATAATTTGAGCACCTCCTCCTTCTGACCTTCTGGCAGATCTGCAAGCTGCTCTCAATCAACTAATAAGTTGATGCTTTCAGCTGCTCTGGCCAGTAATCCCATTTACTTGAGAGACTTAAAATCATGGAATCGTCTCAATTCTGCCATCAGAATTAAATGAACAAATGCAATGATTTGATTTCTCTTAATCTTCATCGGTTTTTCGCTTAAATTCGCCAAGAGAACCTGTATTTCTCCATGGCCCAGCATAATTATCCCAGGAGCCACCTAAGGCTCCACTCAGGACCTTTTTCAGGGTTTTTAACTTTTCCATATACAACTCCAGAATCTCTAGAGTCAACCCTGTGTTAAATATTATCTGCAATCCGGCCAGTATGGTTTTCTCCTTCTTGATCCGCAAAGAAATTCCCCAGTTTTCTAGGATTTTGACCAGCATCTCTCATCACTTCCTACCAACTGATTGGTACTGATTCAGTATAATGCCATCATTGTATATCAAGTTGATGAAGTTATTTCTCCGGTTCAATGGAACCTCACCATTCTTTTGATATACTAATGGTAACGTCTGACCCAGGATGGTCAACGTATTATATTTAATGTTACATTTAACTCCATATTTCTGCAGAAACTCCGTTCCAATCAGGATATCATAGTTTTGGTTCGCCACAACTATTGCTGTTGCGGATACCACTAATGACCCAAATCATAGTGGCAGCGCACTATATGCTCCATAGGAAACGGTGGTGTTTGGCCCAGCTGTTCCGTATTCCTTCTTGTGTTCCAAGTCTGGAGAGTTCTTCATCTTCTTCACCAGCTTGGTTGACACAATGTTGATGGGCGCTCCGCTGTTGACTATTGCCTGTACCCTTACTCAATTCACCTGAATATCTATATTTGTACACTCAAAGATTGTAGTATAGTATTTACTGAGTGAATTGCGGCGTTATCAGCCGAATCTAGGGTATTAATAATCTGCACCAATAATTTAGGAAACGATTTCTTAATTGTGCCAAGGGGAATTGACAGGTTGGCCTCATCTAAGCAAACATTGGTTAACTCATCAGGATTTTTGGTGGTCCAAATCTTCTCCACCAGTTGTTGGGCGTACAGCTGGGCAACCTCCTGAACTATCTCAGGGTCGATCTTCTTCACCCCAGCTCTGGTCACGGCATTTTTGTCCATGGTGACCACTTGATTTATTTTGATTTGCTCATCATCCATGAACAGATCACTAATATCTATTTCTTCATTCATAATATTGGGAGGAACAGGTTTTTCTGCCACTCTAGACTGTTCCTTGTCTAGACAGAGGGACCTTTTCCTGAATCCTTGGCTACTGCTGTCTCTTTAGCCTGGACCACAATAACTTGATCCTTCAGCTTCTTGCAGTGTGCGGCGAAATGCCCTTTCCCGCCACACTGGAAGCAGACCTTTTCTTTCTTGTTTAACCATTTGAAATTCTCAGGCTTATTCCCCAGCACAGTTCAGTTAAAAGTCTCCTTTGCTCCTTCGCCTCCCTTCGTGGGATTCAAACTTTGGATCAGATTTGACTTGAAGCTTCTATTTGGAGCATCGAACGTTGCTCCCAAAATCTTCAAATTGTCTACCATTTGTAAGGTAGTTATCTTAGTCATGAATACAGTAGACATCATTTAATGCAAATTGTGATAGGGCCAGAGGGCCGCTTGCAAGGCGCTTCTTGCATCAAAGTCATCTAGCACCTTTGCTCCGGCCAGGATCTGTGATTTCTGGTAGAATCAATCTGTGAAGCTTACAAGAAACTCATCATTACAGAATTGTATTTCCATAAAGTCTTGCTTGCATTTTGACATACGGGTTGGACTGCCAAATTCCTTCATTATTGCCGCTTTAGCCTCAGCATAAGACCAGCTGTCCCCCTCCAAGTGGGGTAACACCAGATTCTGGCAATCTGTGTTCAAGCAATTCATGATCGTCAACGCCTTCTGATGATCCCCATATCAAGGCATGGTCATGTCAAATAGTTGGAAAAATGCTGGGGCATTATCCCAATGTAATGTGGGCAATTTAGGGGTTGCTCTGAATTCCTCTGAGTCATTTTGGGCCGATTATCTAGGTTTGGCTACTCAGTTCACTTGCAGAGTGACATTGGGCATCATCTCTGAAATAGCATTGTAGCGGGTAACATATTTCTTGGGGTATTTGTCTTCCCAAGTATTGTTTGAAGACTTCCTTCTTTGGCATCATTGTCCACATCAGACTCACTTGAACTTCTGTGTGCTTTCAATTTCTCTATTTCTTTCATTAACTTCTCAATGTCCACACCAAATTTTCTTAAATGAATGTGATCCGCTTCATGTTCCATTTTCAGGAATAGGACCTCTTGGATGAGGTCTCCTTCTTTCCTCTTTAATGAGTTCACTTTGCCAAGTAACTCATTCCCAAAGTTGGCTATGTTATCAACTCCTTCCTCCGCCTTGGTTACTCGTTCTTCCAAGGCCGAGAACTCCTGGTGGTCCACAGAGTTTAAGGCGTTCTGGTTCACTGTGGCGATCTTGGTCCACAGCTTGCGCATCTCTTCTTTTTATGACATTTTGGATAGATCTTCTACTCAACTACCCCTGTAGTGAGCACCAGCTTGTAAAAATTTACTCCATTGGGTTGATTATCAGTTGTCAACCCTAGTAACCTTTTACTGCACAGGTTTGTTTTCCTCATGCACCTCACATTGTAAGAATATATATAATCTGATAATAGTATGATGACTATTATCTGTAGTTGAGTTAGAATTATTTTCAGGCCCAACGCTTCAGCTGGTATTTCCAATTAATACTGGATATCATACTCTTAGGGATTCATTCCCTGTAATCCTGTCCACTCAATCTTTGTTAAGATCCTCTGATGACAGTCTCCTTCAGCCCAACACACAGTCAGCAGCAATCCCTTAGCTGTGGTTCCCTTTGTCTCTAGATCCCCACTCGGATCTCTACTCTTCTCTGAGAGTCTACCAATTATTGCCTTCTGCAATATATCCTTGAGATGGAATCTTCACGCTAGATGCTGATAGTCTAACTATTACCAAATCTACAATAAAACTAATAATATTCTAAAGTAGTAATGTATATGTGTTTTTATCTGTATAAAGATAGATATGTCTATCTGTCTATATTTTATTAGAGTGAATCCTAGGGAATTTATAGGGGATTCGGCCATCTAACCCTCAGTTGACACCTCTTTGATGAAACGGCAGCTGTTGCCATTGAATCACCCTTTCTTGTCTTGGCAGCGATGGTCTTCCCCATCCTGACTAGGATTCCGACGTTGGACATCCTTGAGACCTCAAAATGGAAAGAGTCAGAAATGTATCCCTAACATTTTCCTCTCAATCCAAGCGAATCAACCATAATTGGCCAGCGACCTGCTTAAATAATGGGACTTTTTACCCATTATGGCAGGTCACTTCACCAACCAATCGATTTGCTAGTTGCAGGTGGCATCACTCGCCTTGTAACTCATCAAACATTCCCAATCAGTTGGTGATGAAACCTGACCGATCCCAATTGGTACACCTGAAAGTTAATCACTATCAGATGCCCTTATTTCATTGGCCACTCCACCCGATGAGATATTAGGTATTCATCCAGATCAATCCCTGATGGATATGACCAGACAAATATCCTAAAATCCCCCAAACATAGTTCCTCTAAAATTTGGATCAACCAATATTCAATTCACTTCACTTTAAAAAATTTTCCCCCTAGCGATACCAGGTATTCTAGCAGGCTGGGAATATGGGCAAAAATCCCAACAGGACATCAGGCCTGGACCTGCACCGCCCAAAGGTACCAAGCGCACAGGTACAAATGAAAATCTAAGTAAAATAAAAAAACCTGAGGTTGTGCATCCCATGGGTTTTGTCAATTTTTTAGTAAATTATTGCAGCTATTTATAATTATCCCAATCGCAACCACTGTCATTGGTGGAACACGGGATATGAGTTTTCCTGGGAATAGAAACACTGACAATGTGGAAAAAGTTTGGCGAAGCCCAACAGAAATCTTTTCCACATGCGATGTATAACAACCTATACTATCCCAGAGGTTGGGTAGACCTTGGGTTCAGAACTGTGGAAGAAGCAAACAAAGCAGTGAAGGTCAGATTGGTACTCAACCTTCCTGATGGACAGCAATTGGTCCTGACCAAACGCACCCATTGGACAGAATCCAAAGACATTTTCATTATTTTTGACTATCTTCCAACTACACTGGCGCGCACAGTAGTCAAAAGACATCTCTGAGAAGGCTTGGAAAGCCTACAGGGAAATTAAATGATTCAAAATACAATGATTCCAGTTGATGCCGACCCTTAGCATGGGGAAGGCATAGCAATAATTTCACTGAACCAGGATGTAGTAGAGTATATTACAAAAATCCCCCAAATTTCATCCTTCACAATTGATGGGAAAAATCCCAGCTGTTCCTTGCAAAAGTGGAAAGCGTACCCTCATATGCAACCACTGTCAGGCCTTTGGGAACAAGATTAATGCTTGCCTCTTCAAAGAAGGCCTGAGAGAAATGGAATTCTGTGAGGAGGAAATGGGCGAAGATGACTCAGAGTACGCCAAAATCACGGATACTACACAAGCCTTCAACTGGGGAGAACACAGGCAATATAAAATAATTGACCCTATTTCCCTGAAAGAACAAAAAATGGCCAAACAAGCTTGCAAGCTGGCCGCGGCTAAGGCAAAGGCCTTGGCGGAAACAACCATATTGCAAGAGTATATCCAGGAAGACATGGAGGAATTCAAGTCCATGAACCAAACAGATCCTGTGGAAAACCATACACCCAATCCAAACAGTTCAAATTCGGCAAAACCTTATTTGGAAATGAATGCAGCAAAATTGGGGTTCAGTGCACCCCCAGAAAATGCGGAATTTAACCGAATTGGGAAGGAAAATCAACAATGGAATGCACAAGAAAACAATGTGGCCAATAAAAATCCACAAGTGCACTGCAATAACATTTTGAAACCAAGAAAAGCCAAGAGAGGAGGGAAAACTGTGGTGATTAAAGGGGCAGAATACACCCCAACTCCTACTCATGGTTATGCTCTTCACAGCAGAGGTGCAGTGGAGAGCAATGTGAATGAGGGAGTAGGGCCGGGAGGCCCTGCTAACCACTCCTGAGGCGCATTGGGAATCTCAGTAGAGATAGGGACGCTGAACATATTGGGACTCAAGGCCTTAATGTCCTGGGCCAAGAAGTTGAGTCTCCTATGAAACCCACCTGTGGATATCCTGGTGGTGCAGGAAACCCACTGTCCACAGGGAGAGGAGGAGGCATGGGAAAAAATGCTTCTCCCAACAATAACGTTTTGGTCGCTCCACTGTGGGGTGATAGTACACGCAAATCAAAACTTTAAATTTATTAATAAAAATTCGTTCCTGGATGGCTGAGTACTCGCCATAACATTCTCATGGCACACTGAAGTGCACACAGTCTCCAGTGTGTACTCCCTAAATGGTGCACAGGACTGAAGAGAATTTCATACATCCCTTACACAACTAAAACTACCAGCAAACACTTTTGTCATGGGAAACATGAACTTCTGGATTAACCCAGAAATGGACTGATGGCCATACACAATGGAGATACCACAAGGGCAAGTGGAACTTCAAATACTAAAGGCCACCCTGGGACTATATGATCTACTGCCAAAAAGGCAATCCCTGCTACAAAACATGACACGCCCACATGTACACAATGGCACACTTGTCTCTATGTCAAGGATAGACCTAATACTCGCACCAATAATTTGTCACCAAATTCAAAGGTTTTAGAACTGCAAAAATCAAATTCTCTGACCATCGGCTTGTTTTGGTGTCTTACAAACTGGCGGAACCAAGTACCCAAGCACCCAGATGGTGCAGAATACGCCCAGAAAGTTTAGCCAACTCAGAATTTTAATCCTAGATGAGGGAAATATCCTCAACCCAGGATTTTCAAACAACCTTTTGCTCAGACCCACTATCCACCTGGGAAAACTTTAAAAAATCAACAATTTGACAAATTAAACATACATCATCTAGAAGACACAGGGCAGTATCAGCCATTATCAAACACACATTGGCTGAAATTGGCCATCTAGAAAACAACGTACCAAGAATGGGATACAGCCATGGATGGGGCTGCAAATGGGCAGAGGTTTCTGCTCGGCTAAACACTCTGATCTGCGAACACCAACACCAAGTTAGAGTCCAATATAAAGGCAAAAACATAAGATAAGGACAAGCTTGCTCAAGCTACTTTTTCCATGATTCCACGCCAGAAAAAATATGATAGCTTGTACACAGGTCCATCAACCAGACAAATCCATAGCAGAAACACCCAAAGAAGTCGCGACCAAAGTGTACAGGTTTTACATGAAATTGTATAAATCTGAGCCGGTCAAAACAGAAAAAATCGAAAAATTCCTTAAAAGTGCACATATCAATACCACAGTTAAAAACACAATCTAATTAACTTAATATTGCGCAAGGAATTATGGCAAGTAGAACACGGTGCACTAAGAGGGAAATGCCCAGGACCTAATGGGATTCCCTATGAATCTTATATAAAATATTTTACTAACATCTCTAACATTCTTCTAGCTTCAATAAACAAGTGTATTATGGAAACATGCCTCCTACCTGGAGGCAAAGAAGCTTACACGGTCACTTTATTCAAGAAAGGAGACAGATTAAACCTATTCAACTGATTCCCAATCTTCTTAGCCAACAAAGATACAAAAAATTTTCACAAAAATTATGGCTAAACGACTAGGAGAAATTGCAAATGATGTGATATCCCCATCACAATATGGATTTGTCCCAAGAAGATCCATATAGGATAACATCCACACAGTTGAAATTGTCTGCCAGTCAAAACCTCTGGAGCACTTGTCTTTCTAGACCAATAAAAGGCATATGACAGGGTGAACTGGAACTATCTTAGAGCCTGCCTTCAAAAGTTCAAGCTTCCAAATAGATTTTAAACTGGGTAATGTTGTTTACAGAGTCTGCAACCATGGCTGTATGGGGAGCAGGCTTCTTAACTAACCCAGTTATCCAACAGAGAGGATTAAAACAAGGAGACCCCTTAAGCCCTCTACTCTAAAACTTTAGCCTAGACCCCCTAATCCGAAATACAAACACTCTGCTCAAAGGAATCAATGTCAAGGGAAATAACCAGTCAAAATGATGGCCATCGCTGATGATTGTGTGGTGGGCATTTCCAACAATCAAGACGCTTGCAGAATTGAGAAGATAATACAAGACTATTCAGCCATAAGTAACGCAGCACTTAACACTGAGAAAACGGAAATTATACTCCTGGGAAAATATCAGACCCAGTGGATGCCATCTACACAGGGACAACAAGCTAGTACAACATCAAGACTCCTGACCAGACATAGGAGGAGAAAATTAGCAACGACCTCACTGAAACTTCCATTCATCACCAAGCCATCAGCTGGCCCTGTTTGACACTTGGGAGTATGGTTAGAAGCAGGAGGCTACGCTAACTCCATGATGGAAAGTCAATTATTAGACAAAATAACAAAACGCATTGCCTCCTTACATGGACACCAAACAGGTTTAACAGGAAGGGTCACGATAGCCAACTCAATGATTCTATCAATCATATGGTTCACAGCCCATGCAATCGCTTTCTCACCATTTTCTTCAACACAGTCCACGCCCTATTACAAGGATGGCTATGGTCCGACCACAACCCCTGTACGCCTCAAAACCCTATTTGGCTCTATAAGGAATGGATGTATGGGGCTTACTAATTACGTAGAGCATGCAACCCATATACTGGGATCCTGGATATCTCAGGTGACTAGCCCAAATCTCCCAGATACACACTGGGCCAGAACAGCAAGATAGGACTTCACACGAGCACTACAATTAAGAAACCCATATCACCCAAACACATTAATCAAATATCTGGCATCCCATCCTACAGCTGCAGGACCACATGGCACTCCTGCACATTTCAAACGAATACTCCTAGCCATGAGAAGAGTGACATGGAGGATACACATAAATGATCAAACCAGTCACCGAGGACGCCTAAGGCTAACTCACAGACAAGAGATCAATGATCAAATAGTCATAGACAATATAATAAGAAAAAGCCCAAATACCATAGCCAGGATAGATTACCTGGATCACATGTACATACCCTACAACCTGGAGACCCAAAGAAGAGTATGTAGATACACACATCACCCTTTAATCCAACCCAGGATAAGAGCACATGTATGGATGTGTATGAGGAGAGTATACCAAACAGCTGAACGGTCAAATGACAATCATACCTCATGTGCATTGTGTGGTCAGTATGGAAGCCTAGCCCACCGTTAAGAACAATGCCCAACATCAGTGTCTGTATGGAAAGAGGCCATGCGCCTTTTCCACCAAGAAAACGTACATCCTTTCAGCCTAGCAAGGAACATGTTCCCTATAAATATGGACTCTCCTATCCACCCATCTCTCAGGGCGCTAATAGTAGCAATAGCACTATGGACGATACATACAATGGTACTGGAATCGTTCACAGGAGCAGCTCCAAAAATCCAAGAAGCCATTCAGCGCTCTCACAGCCATATATTGGAACATTTCCAAGCATGGCTGTTTGGACATATGACCCCCCATAACAGAAGGACAATCAACACATGGTTCCCCATATGGTTCCTAAAAGTTGATCCTTTCCTTCACACATGCTGCATCCAAGAATAAGCCAGCATAACTCCCCTTCCCTACCGTCCTAATATTGGTGATCCTGAAGACAACAAGAGGGGCCTTGAACTCTCTGAGGTGTCTTTAATTGTCGAATTTCATTAGTTTTCTCATTATATCAGAAGTGCTTGTCACCTGGTCGACCTTCCACGAATAAATAAGGAAAAGTAAGTATGGGCTAAGATTGGGTCACTCATTAAGGCTTGGTGCAACAGATCAAAAGCTTGCTGCTGAGATTCTTCCCATATAAAAGGGACCTCCTTGTGCAAAAGGTAAACTAAAGGTTCCACAATCTCTGCAAAATGAGTTATGAATTGTCATTAGTACCCACCCATCTCTAAAAATACTTGAATATCATGCAAGCTTTTAGGAACAGGAATGTCTGAAATAGCTTGTATCTTATTAGATAAGGGTAAAAACCTCTCGCGATTAGCTTTATGACTTAAGCATTCCATCTCAGTCTTACTAAAGGCACACTTGGATGGTTTTAGCTTAAGATAAGCGCGACACATCTGACCAAAAACTTCCTTTAAACGAGCCAAATGTTTGTTAAAAGTGCGAGAAAACACAGTACCATCATCTAAATATACAAAACACAAGAAAGTTTCAAATCCCCAAACAAGCCATCCATGGCTTGTTGGAAATAACAGGGGCATTACAAAGCCCCTGCGGCATATGAGTGGGCTCACATAGCCCCTCACTAGATATTAAAGCACATTTTTGACGATCTTCTGGAGCTATGTCAATTTGAAATAGCTACTCGCAAGGTCCATAGCTGAGAAGTATTGTGACCCAGACAATAATCTCAATGAATCATCACTACGAGGCAAAGTATATGAATCCTTTTGTGTAACAGCATTGAGCTGATGATAGTCCGTAACCACTCTATAGCCCCCATCTTTTTCCTAATGATTAGTAGAGGAGAAGCCCATATACTCTTAGAAGGCGGTAACAGCCCCGCATCAAGGAGTTGTTTCAATTCCAATGAGACCTGAGCTTCCTCAATTTTAGATTTATGATATGGTTGAGCTTTAATAGGGGAGTATCACCAGTTTTCAGCTGATGCTGCGCATCTTTCATTAGTTTAAAATCTCCAGAACCTTGGGCAAATATATCCGCATATTCTTCAATCAGAGCCTCAGCTTCATGCTGTTGTTCTGGAGTGAGAGAATCCCCCAATTCAACGCCAATTCTAGCAACCATAGGGGGATCTTCTAGCCCAAATTCATGTAGATCTCTACATCCTAACATGGAAAAGATTTCACTCACAGGTATAGGCCGCACATAGACGATGGGGTGATTGTGATTCAGTTTCATAGTTCAAGAAGTGGCATTAGCTAGTAGGATTGAAACAGTCCCATCGTAGGTAGGATCAAGGATACCAGGGCAGGGTAAGGCCTCTAAATGAGACGGATTTTGGTTACTGAAGATCTTTAACACATGATCAGTAGTACAAATACTTGTACTCCAGTATCAACAATGACTTGAGCTTTTGGGGAATAGTAATTGCAAAGTTAGAATATAAAGGCATGCCCTCAGAGGCACAAGCTGACGGAGGTGTAAGTATAGTTCTTGGTCCCAAGATTCGGTATTCTAAATGAGAGATAGAAGTGGGGTATTCCAACAAGAAAACACGTCATTTGAGTTTGCTTTTTCTATTGAAAAATCTTGTAATATTAAAGGTACCTGATACCTAATTAAAAAAAGGTAACTATCCTTAAAGCGGATTATTGCATCAAAATCTATGAGAAACTTAGTTCCCAAGAGCAAGTCAAAATAGTTGTTATCCAATACTACTGCAGGGGCTGACACAACCAATTTTCCAAAGTGCATTGGAAGAGAGGAGTAAGCTCATATAGACTTAGTATGGGAAGGACCAGCAGTTTCATAGTCTTGGGAATGGTTTAAGTCCAGCGCCAATTCGATTTTTTTCGTTGGCCTGGATGAGATTACATTGATGGGCGATCCCATATCAATAAAAGCCAAAACTATCCCCTTATGCACAATAACTTCCACCTGGGTTACATCAGAGCCAAAGTTTGGGATAGAAAACACCAAGGGATTAATTAATTGAAATAAATTAGAAGAAGAATAAGCAGAAGCTTAAGTGAAAATGGTATCTTTGTTGGCTAATTCATTAGGAACATCAAGCTCACCAGGAGCGGATATCACATAACAATCAGTAGAAGAGTTAAAAGATTTTGATGGAGGCACAGGAGGTAGGTCAGCACAGGGAGCCTCATGCCCTATGCTGACTACTCTTTTTTCGACTCTTCCACTTGCTATTTCCAACATTGAGATACCCCATGACCCATGAGACCACAATAAGAGCATGGTTCCTTCTTCAGTTTAGACTTGGGCATAGGTGGCATTGCATGGATGTAAGATTGAGGGTTATTTGCGGAGGTCAGGTGTACCACATCATTGGGAATCTCCATGAACACTTCTTTGATGTTAATAATGGATCAGAAATTTCTCTTGCGTGATTTCAAATGCAGTAGTAACTGAATGCGAGAAGTGAACTGTAAGTCCCAGGGAACGTCCTCTGGGTGTCAATCGTACCATTTTCCCATTCCCAAGAAAGAAGGTACCAAAGAGGATGGCCATACCCCTCGTTACTCAGGGCGATCTCGCTCATGTGGTAGATGAGCGCTGGGTAACAGTCCTCCCACTTAGGATCCCGCTTCCAGTACCCACACTCTCCTCACCAGAACTGCTACAAGGAATCAGTGAAATCTGCGCTGAGATCATCGAAATAAATCAATCATAACTAATTCGAGCAGCAATTAACCCAATGCTCAGATTTCAAATGGCTAAAAAAGTATGAAGACTGATCTATCAGCTGGAATGCCCAACAGTTGCAATTTGGTTAACATGACAATCGGAAAAATCTCCCCCCCTCCCAAATCCATCAGGCATCACCCCCAATGGGCAGGTAATAGCATCAGACACCATCAATGAGGTTTCAAAGCTTCCTGCTGGCAAACTGGGTGTTGCGCTTAACATAATGCTTCTGACTAAACGAATGGCCCAGTGACTGAGCATGGGTAAGTTGGGTGTCCCAAACCCGTTCCTAACCAAATGGGTCCACCCCTATGTGGGGTGGCCTTGGGGATTCCCACCGCTCTTGGGCCAAATGCCATCGCGCCAACTGTTGGAAATGTAGCTGAGCCTTGGTTAGGACGTTCAAGGTCAAACTGACAGCAACTCAGCCCACCGCCAAATTTTTTAATGTCAGTTCCCAGAGAACTAACCCGCCCATCCCTGAATAATTCGCCGTTTAGGTCAAACTTGCGGGACTCAATCCCAGCTTGTTTTCCCTCCAAATTGACAACTATTTAATCAGTCGCATCTCACTAAGAAATTGTTGGTCAATTTTTCTTCCTTAAATTTTCCATTAAAAAACCTTTTACAAAATTTAGTTTTTATATGTTGAAAATAAAGCCGCCTTACATCGATGAATCCCCCTCAGGTTGGGACCATCTAGTACTAAAAAAAAGATAAAGCCGCCTTATCCGCCAACACTTTTGTACCCCTTAGGGTTAATGGCTGTGTGCATCTGGTACTTTATTTTGTGACTATACAAAATTCTGGCTCACTAGCAGATAGTGATGAAACTCCTTTCCAGTTCCATATTTGTCATATCAGCAGCAGTGCCTTGGGCATTCTGGTTTGTCATAAAGGTGCTCTAGCACCCTGGCTGGCAGGCCAGTCTAATTCTTACTTGTTGTTCGCCTGACATAATTGACCAACCATTATTCTTAGCCATTTCCACCTTTCTCGCGTACATTGGCGCAGCAATGGTCCCTTCTTTCCAATTAAACAAGATTGTAAGGAAAATTATCTCTGTCCACATTAGTACAGTCCCACTTAAAGCTCCAAGCCCATACCCCATAGTTGCCACAGCTATTTTGCCCATGTCAGTAGGGTCTGACATCTCAACTTGCAATGAGTTTGCTCCTTACCAAAGCCTAGTGGTTTCCCCTGACCCCACCACCATCTCTTTGGTATCACTGGATTCATCCACAACTACCAATAAAGAGAACTCTGCTTACTTCTTTGTAACCATGAAGATTAGTGTTGGGTCCCACCACGTCTCCTTTGAGGCGCTGGTGGACACTGGAGCCGCGAGAAATTTTATGAGTGTAGAACTGGCCCAGCAATTGTAACTTGCCATGGATGCAGTTCCTTCGGTGATGGTTGCATCGTCAGCCTCCCAAACTTTATACCTGGTACATCGCCCAGTTACATTTTCAATACACCAATACAGCTTCTGTGATCACTTTTCGGCCATGCTTAACTTGGTGTTTCCAGTGATCTTAGGAGTGGGATGGTGGCGCTGACAACATGTCAAAACCCACCTGGAGTCTAAAACACTGTCATTCACTGATGATCAATTGGAGGGTGAATTCCCCTAGTTGACACTCTTAAGAAAGCTCAAGGTTGCAGTTCTATAACGTCCCTCGTCTCCCCTACGGGCATACCATCCAATTTTCCAAAAGTTTAATGCGCTATCAAAGCATTTTCAATTTGGAAAAGGCGGATTGCTTGCCTCCCCACACTAGATTTGACTGTGGTTTTTGCACAACGGTGGAGTTAGTGAATATCAACTGCCCGTTGTATCCCCACACAGCAGAGGAGGAGGCCGCCCTCAACACCTGGTTGGATAATATGTTGAGAAAAAGGTGGATGTTCAAGGAGACCTTGCCCATCGCGTCTCCCATCATCTTTGGTAGAAAAGCTGATAGTTCTCTCCGCCCCTGTGTGGAATATGGACACCTTAATAAAATCACAGTTTCCAATACCTATCCCCTGCCTTTAAAACTGACGATAAGCTAAGCAATCGCTAAACCTTGGGTGTTTTCAAAGCTGGATCTTGTTAATGCTTTCAACCAGATTTGGGTGATGAAAGGGTAAGAATGGTTAACAGAAATCTGGACAAAGCAGGGCATTTTCCAATTCCATGTGATGCCCTTTGGGATGAAGAACACTCCCGCTACGTTTCAACGCATGATTAATAATGCGCTGGGTGACCTCCAGTTTACCTGCATGGTAGCTTATATCAACAACATTCTGGTTCACTCCCCAACTCCCAAACAACATACTACTGACCTGGAAGCAGTTGTGGCCGCCTTACATAATTCAGGCTTGTTTGTCAAGCCTTCCAAGTGTGAGTTCTATAAGGAGGAGGTTACGTTCCTCAGGAGCCTCATCCTTAAGATGGTTTCACAATCCCTCCCAATAAGTTGGATGCTATCCGGGAGTGGCCAACCCTGACTACCCAGAAACAACTACAGAGTTTCCTGGGAACCATCATTTTCTTAAAAAAGTTCTCCCCCGCACTTTCACAGCTCGCCGTCCAACTCCACCCCCTTACAGGGAAAAATGTACCATTTCGCTGGACGGACAAATGCCAACAGGCGTTTGAATTGATTAAAGAGGTGTTTGTATCCCCTCCCATTTTGAAACACGCCAATCCCACCAAGCCATATATTGTTGCATGTGACGCGTCATTAGTAGCTTTTGGAGCAGTGTTGCTCCAGGAGCACGATGGCTTGGAACACCCAGTCAACCACTTTTCCCAAAAGTTCACCTCTATGGAGAAGTCTTGGGCTATTTATGACAAGGAGTTGGCAGCTGTTGCATGGGCCCTAACTCATTGGAGGTACCTGTTACGGGGTGCCCGCCATGAACTAATGGTTTGCACGGATCACCAGGCCCTGCTGTACTTTCGTAAACCCAAAAAAATTGGCACATTGGCAAGCCCAAACCTATCAGGACCTGTGCAGTTTCAACTTCAAATACAAATTCATAAAAGGTGCACTAATTGTACTTTTTGATTTTCTCAGCTGCATCCCCACTTACAGTTCCACAGATCTGAAGGAAGTGGATCTCGTTACTGTGATTCCTACCACCCAAATTTTGTCAATTGTTCCCCCTGTCATTTCTTCCGTCGCTCTAGCCCCCAACGCTCCATTAGTTGCTCAGGTCTTAGCCAGTCAAATGGCCTGCCCTGAGGGCGTAGAGCTGGTCGAGCAGTTATCTCACCAGAAGCATAAACACTCCCTATACTCACTAAAGAAGGGTCTTATATATTTTAGATCTCGCGTTTGGGTTCCCCCTCCTTCCAGATTGAGGTATTTCGCGCACATTACAATCCCCCACGGTCGGTCATCCTGGTACTAAGGAATGCATTGATTTGATCAAAAGGACCTACAATTGGGTGGGTTTGACAAAAGAAGTTCCAGTCTGGATCACCAATTGTGTCACTTGCACTCGGGCTAAGTCTGACTGCTCCAGTAGAAACGGTCTCTTACACCCCTTACAGCAGGCGGAGGGTCCATGGACATCGGTGTCCATGTATTTTATTGTTAAACTTGCCTGCTCTAATGGGTTCACAGCAGTGATGGTGGTGGTGGATCGATTCACAAAATTTTCCCTCTTTATTCCTTGCCATTCCGCTATCACATCAGAGGAGACTGCTCGCCTTTTTGTGCTCACATGTTCTCAATGTTTGGTCTCCCCCAGGAGATTATTAGCGACCATGGTTCACAGTTCATGGCACGATTTAGGAGTGAACTTCTATCTATCCTAAAAATATCCCCCTGCCGTTCTACAGCATACCATCCCCAGTCCAATAGCCAGACCGAGTGAGTCAACCAAGTTCTTGAACAGTACCTGCATTGTTATACTGCGACCACACAAGACACCTGGGCTAACAACCTTCCCCCCGCTCAATTTGCCTATAACAATGGAACGCATGCATCTATGAGATTTTCGCCCTATTAAGCAACGTTGGGTTACAATCCTTCATCTTCAGTTGGACCTTTCTTGCAGCCTGAGGTCCAAGCTGCCGTGGATCACGCTGATCATATTAGGTCAACTCAATCCTTGGTGCGGGAACACCTCACCAAAGCTATTGATGACTACAAGAGTTCTCAGATTGTAAGCGGCTCCCAGGTCACAATATTACAGTGGGTTCTTATGTTATTCTCGATACCTACCATTTATGTATTCAAGCTCCTTCTCATAAATATGCAAGTAAGCGTTACGGCCCCCATCTGGTGGAAGAGGTCTTGGGTAATGGTGCGTTCCAGTTGAAGATCTCATCCCACTGGAAACAACATCCTGCCTTCCACGTTTCCAAGCTGTCAACCTTCAAGGGTACAGTCCCCAGAGCCTAAGCCAATCATTATTGAGGATGCAGAAGAGGCTGAGGTGGAGAACATCCTGGCATCCCATAAGTCCCGCCATTCCATCTAATATCTCGTGGCTTGGAAAGTTACCCAGCTTACGAGAACAGTTGGGTCAAGGCACATGATTATGAGATTTGTATGGAATTGGTTGAAGCGTTTCATGAAACCCACCCCACTGCTCCCCACCCTCCCCAAAAACCTGTGACAGTAATGGCGATCAAGTTACCCAAGGCACACAAGAATGTGGCTCTCATACAGTTTCCCGGTGGTGGGACCCTTCCCTTGGAAAAAGGAAAGGGTAGTGTAAGTCCTGGGGAATGTCCTCTGGGCATTGATAGGGCCATTTTCCTGTTCCCAAGTAAGAAGGTACCATAGAGGATGACCATACCCCTCATTACTCAGGGCGATCTCGCTCATGTGGTAGCTGAGCACTGGGTAACAGCCCTCCCACTTAGGATCCCACTTCTGGTACCCACACTCTCCTCAGCAGAACTGCTATGAGGAATCAGTGAAATCTGTGCTGAGATCATCAAAATAAAACAATTGTAACTAATTCGAGTAGCAATCAACCCAATGCTCAGATTTCAAACGGCCAAAAAAGTATGAAGACTGATCTATCAGCTGGAATGCCTGACGGTTGCAATTTGGTTAACATGACAATCGGAAAAATCTACCCCCCTCCCAAATCCATCAGGCATCACCCCAATGGGCAGATAATAGCATCGGACACCATCAATGAGGTTTCAAAGCTTCCTGCTGGCAAATTGGGTGTTGCGCTTAACATAATGCTTCTGACTAAACGAATGGCCCAGTGACTGAGCATGGGTAAGTTGGGTGTCCCAAACCCGTTCCTAATCAAATGGGTCCACCCCTATGTGGGGTGGCCTTGGGGGATTCCTGCCGCTCATAGGGCCAGATGCCATCGCGCCAACCATTGGAAACATAGCTAAGCCTTGGTTAGAGACATTTAAGGTTGAAATGACAGCGACTCAGCCCACCGCCAAATTTTTTGATGTCAGTTCCCTGGGAACTAACCCACCCATTACCAAATAATTCGCTGGTTAAGTCAAACTTGTGGGACCCAATCCAAGCTTGTTTTCCCTCCAAATCGATGAATATTTAATCAGTCGCATTGCACTGAGAAAATTGTTGGTCAATTTTTCTTCCTTAAATTTTCCATTAAAAAACCTTTTACAAAATTTAGTTTTTATATGTTGAAAATTAAGCCGCCTTATCCGCTAACACTCCCATACCCCTTGGGGTTACAGCTGTGTGCATCTGGTACTTTATTTTGTGCCTATACAAAATTCTGGCTCACTAGCAGATAGTGGTGGAACTCCTTTCCGGTTCCATATTCTCATATCAGCAGCAGTGCCTTGGGCATTCTGATTTGCCATTCAGGTGCTCTGGCACCCTGGCTGGCAGGCCAATCTAATTCTTACTTGCTGTTCACCTGACATGAACACACTCATTACAGCCAATATATCATAATCTTCTGTAATCCAGTTGCAAATGGCAAGAGTTTGGGCTTCATGGTAGAATCTTTTAGCGAAATCTTTGATAGACTCTCCTCATTGGATTTAAGTACTCATAAAGGCTTGTCTTGGTTTGAGAGGATTTGATCACTCCTGAATTCCTTAATAAGGGCAGTCTTTACTTGAGCCCATGTACTGCAAACCTTCAAGTGAGGTACCATAATTCCTTGTGCGAACCAGCTTAGACAGGAGGTAATATGCTGGACCTTCTGTTGATTGGATGCCCCATCCATTGCACGCTCATAGACAAATAGAACAAATGGATGCTACCTTCACCCAGATCAAACTTATCCTTAAAGGCAGGTTTCAAGGTAGTGGGTTCGTTACTCAAAACATGTGCACCCAATACCAAGGCCAGCTCAGCTTTAGAGTGTTCTGATTCTGGGATATGAACTTGAGAGGGGATTCGATCAACTTATTGCCTTAGATGATGATATCCTCCTGTAAATTATGAACCCATAGAGCAAGATAATCATTCATAGGTTGTTGATTCAAGTTAGAAATTTCAGTGATCATTTCAGCATGCTTGTTCTCAATTATTCCACATTGAGCAGAAAACTGTTCAATGGAAGCATTTAGCCTTGTAAACTGGGTTTCTTGAGTAGTTTGATAAGCATTGCATAGACGATGGGCATTATCCACGCCATCCAATAAGTTGGTTAATGAGTAATTGGGGTCAGTTGGAAGGCCTCCTAAGGATAAAAAACACTTCTTGAGCTATGGCTTGGATTTGTGTTTCTAATGCTTGTACTTGAGATACTAGTAACATCAAAGGTTCAGAATCAGACACGGGAAGCAAGGAACCAGGGGGACTAGGAGGTCCCGGGGGTCCTTGTGACCCATCTCTACCTGTTGGCCCCAGCGGGCCTTGGTGACCCAATGGACCAGGGGGACCACGTTCATCAGGAGATTCTGGGGTTACCGATGGGGAGCTAAGTGGTCCTGGTGGTCCAGGAGGACCAAAAGGTCTAGGATAACCTTCTCTTATATTACCCACCATTCAGACAAGATGTTGGAATAGCCCGTTAAGCTCATCCAAGCGCTTCTCATGTTTGGCCTGCAACTGATCCAGTTGTCTCTTAATCTCATTCTCAAGAGAGGTGATACAGTGGTGAATAGGGTTAGTGACATTGCTAACTTGCTGAGATACTTCTTGGACAATGTATCCCACAAACTCCATTTTCAGTTCTCACTAACTGGTTATTAATATTGTTGATTTATCTTCTATTGTCAAGAATAGCTTCCCAAATATCACATCCAAAGTTAGATGCCATTTCATAAGATGAAGATAATTGTGAGTGAAATTGTTGTGCTAGAGTCAACTGGCACTGGATTTTGTGATGATACAACCCCAAAATTTGGAGTACATGGTGAATAGCAGGTTGTACATAATGCCGGAGGTACTACTCAGTTATAGTCAAACCAACTTCAGTAGGCTGTAACACTGCTCGGTTATATATGTTCATCTTGTTTTCAGCAACTTTAGATGCTCATTCATGATTAGGACGAGCACCAGGCTGAATATCCCCCTTATCAAGCCTTTGACATTTTCTTCAACATTTGTGGCTTGAATCTGATAACTAGTTTTGTCAGGGCCCTCGATGGCCAAGTCCATAAAAGCTTGAAACTGTAGATTATTTGTAGTCGTGGAAGGCATCTCTTGCCTGTTGGAGTGCACCCATTGGGTAAATTTCATTGATTCCTCAGAAGATGGGCTTTCTTTGCTAGACATATTCATGGTTGTGAAAGTATGTTTTCACAAGGTAGCCTCAGAAGCAGTCCTGGCAGAAAGCACCAGTATTGGAATTTCGTGAGAAATTATGATAATCAGGTGCTACGAAGGCTACATATTATTGGTTCTGTGGCTCTAGTGAAGATCGACTCAATTGCAACGAAGTTATTGGTTCCATTGCTATAGTTGCTTCTAAAAATGGAAATACAGAATCCTGTATGAAGATAGACCAAAATTAGGCTACACGAGACAAAAATTGTTGTAATTTATTAGTTAGAAATGAGGGATGTTTATAGGGGTAAATTTAGTAGGTATGTGAGAGGATTTTGAGGTGCACCTAAGGGAAGATCTTTCCTGTTAGATGACTGATATTGCTGATTATTAATGCCATACTTGTGATGGGCAGATTTGATTGAATTCTTATTTGATGAGCCCATTTTCTTATATGATTTTCTGCCTCATCATATATCTTAGCATCATCCTTCATAGATGGTTGATAACTCTGAAGGGTTGATCGTTGGTCCATCATAGAATCAGATATCTACAATGTAGATTTTACAATCTCATTAGACCGAGATTGAATCTCGATCTTGAGTAACTTTGGTCATTGTAGATGAATCTCCAACAGGTGGTAAGGGGCAGCAAAATTCTGATTAGTGCCAGATAGCAAGGTAAGTTCTTGTAGGACCTGTGGCAGAAGTTTGACCCGTTGTCTGAAAGTAAGGTTTGGGTGCACACGTGCTGGGTAAAATGGATTGAAAAAGAAAAAACGCTGTGGCTTTGGCGGTGGCAGCTGGGACGAAAACGCTTTAACCTACTTGATTAGATGGTCCACAGCTAGAAGAATATAATTATGGCCATGTAACCCAATGGGAAGAGGGCCCGTTAGATCAATGCTAACAACATTGAAGAACCCTGTTGGGGCAACTACCAAGTTTTGAAATTGAGGATTGGCTCAGTCTTAGAATTGACAAGTCAAACATGCCTCCAAGACCTCTTAAATTGTCTCTATAATTCAATCTCAGTAACATCGTGACTTCAGCCATTTGTGAGTCTTCTTAACCGACTTTTTGTCCCACAGTAGAATGGCCCTTTAAAATAACATCAGTTTGGGAAGAAGCGCTGACAGAAGGGAACCATTTTCTACTGACCCTTTTATAGATAAACCCAACCTTCGTTTTGATGTCTCAGGTCATCCATCAGAGCTCAACTTAGACCTCAGGAGTTTCCAACTCTCATCGCTAAGGACAAACTATCATATTGTACAGCCAGTCCTCCTCAGGAATCAAAGCTGCTAGCATTGGCATCCTGGAGAGGCCGTCAGCGTTTTGGTGAATCAAGACTGCACAATGGATAATAGTGAAATCATAGCTCTGCAGTTGTAAGGCCCATCTGGCTAAATGGCCATCTGATTCTTCATTCGCTGGAGCCATCATAGTGAGGAGTGGTAGGTGACAGTGGTAAAGTGGGTACCATAGAGATAAGTCCTAAAATGTTTTATTGCTAGCAAGACAGCCAGGAACCCCCTCTTGATAACACTGTAGTTCCATTTGGCTTTACTCAGTTTCTTACTAAAATAGGCCACTGAATGGTCGACCAGATTTCATCATGCTGGGCTAGGATAGCCCAACGGCGACATCATTTGAATCCATAAACAACTAGAAGGGTTGGTCAAACCGCGGGTGAACTAGAATGGGTTTAGTACATAGAGCAGTTCTCAAGGCATTAAAAGCCTGTTCTTGTTCAGGCCGTCATTCAAAAGGCTTCATTCTTCTGTGGGAGGTAGAATTGTGGCTTGGCTAGGTCAGCAAACTGGGGGTAAACTGACAATAATAGCCCACCATTCCTAATAACCTTAATAACCCTTGATTTTTGGGGCGTGAAATCCTTTCTATGGCGTCAACATTGGCTGTTATAGGCTGGATTGCATCCTTTAAAACTTTTTGTCCTAGAAACTACAGTTCTGAATGGAAGAAAGAGCACTTAGATGGTTTGAGCTTTATAGAAGCCTTCCAGAGCTGTTAAAGACTTCCATGAGATGCTCAATGTATCCATTAAAAGTTTGTGAGATAACAGTAATATCGTCTAGGTAGACAAGGAATCAACAAAGCTTTAAGTCCCTAAGGATCTCATCCATGGCGCGCTGGAAAGTTGCTGAGGCATTACAGAGGCCCTGGGGCATCCTTGTGGGATTGAATAGTCCTTTGTTAGCTATGAGAGAACACTTGGCTTGATCTTTGTGGGTTAGCACAACTTGCCAATATCCGCTGGCAAGGTCCATGGCAGAAAAGTACTGCGATCCAACAAGCAGACGGAGGGAATCATCAATTCTGGGCAGAGGATAACTGTCTTTCTTGGTGATGGAGTTGAGTCAAAAATAATCCATCACCACTTGGTGGCTGCTATCCTTCTTTCAGATTAGCAGAAGAGGAGAGGCCCAAGGGCTGCGTGATGGTACCAGGAGTCCTGCGTCAAGTAATTGTCTGAGCTCGACTTCCACCTGGGCCTCTTCAACGTTGCATTTTTGGTAGAGTCAGGACCAGGAGGGGGCGTCCCCAGTCTCCACATGTTGTAGGACTCCGTTCATTCTTCCAAAGTCATATGTTGAGGCCAAAAACAAGTTTGATACTCCTTTACCAACTCTTAAACTTTGCGTTGTTGGTCGTCCAAGAGGTCCTTACCAATACTAGTATTGACCAGGCTCATCGACGAGGTCATCTCCAAGCTGAAGTCCCTTAGGCTCCCAAAATAACGGACATTGTTAACAGCCTCCACTGGTAGGAGGCGGACATAAGCGGAGGGACTGGTTGGACCTACTATATTGGGTTTGTCAGTAATGTTAGCCAGCAACACTGATATTGATACAGCATAAGCTGAATCTAAAATTCTTAGGCAAGTTAGCACCTCCTTGACGGACGGGTTGTCTAGGCTTCAGGTTTCCAGTAGGTATCAAGAGGGGATGTTAACATGGACCTGGGTGTCAGCAAAGACTTGGGACTTTGGAGGTACTGTAGTCGCTCTTGGTAAATAGATCAGCATGCCTTCTTGCCCATCAACATCAGGGGGAGGCAACCGGATTTGAGTTCCCCTTATGTGATATTCAAGTTGATCAATATGGCCTTCACTCTCCAGTAAATAGGCTCAAACTTTGACTTCCATCTTAGAGTCATGAGAAGTTTCAAAAATCAGGGGGACCCTATGCCCTAGTAGAGATAGAAAGCCATCATCATAATGGACTACAGCTGAGTAGTCTCAAAGGAAATGAGTCCAAAGGAGCAGGTCATAGCTAGGGGTATCTAGCGCTGCAGCAGGGATGTTTACAGCAAGCTTTCTGAACTGAACTAGTAGAGAGGAATAGGCCCCTACAGATTGGGTGCATTGTGGTCCAACTGTGCCATACTCCATATAGTGGGGCATTACCAGAGCGATCTTGCTGCACATCATTAACTTGGATGATATGACATTCACAGGTGAGCCACTGTTGACTATGACTAGGATCAAATCTTATGAACTCGAACTGTGACATGGGTAATAGGACTTCCAAACTGGGATGGTAGCGTGAGAAACATGGTGGAGTCATTGCAAGAAAAGTAAACAGTATTAGTTTCTTTATTTTGGATGCATACTAAAACTTCTTTTCCAGGTAAAATAGCTCCAGGTTCATTTGAGGTTATGGAGGATTCTTGAGGCGTATTAGGGATGTCAGCATAGAGCGCCTCATCTTTCATTCTAACAGCCCTTTTCCCGCCTCCTCAGCAAGTTGTTTCCAGCAGGTTTTGGCACTGTTTCTGAAACCATTACTGTAAGTGCATTGAGGTCAAGGATCCTTCTGGTTTTTGAACACATGGACTCAAGGATGATTAAAGGGACCTTTAGAGGTAGCCTTAGAGTGTAGGGTTGATGCAGGGATCTCATTAAGTGCTTCCTTGATTTCCCTGGATAAAGGTAAACTCATACTTCTGCCCAATCATATGCATTTGAGCCTCGGGGTAGGATTTCAATGAGGAGATAACATTGGTAATAGCATCATCCAAGGTGATACAATTAGTAGTGACTAAGG
Source organism: Massospora cicadina (assembly GCA_022478985.1). NCBI lineage: Eukaryota > Fungi > Entomophthoromycota > Entomophthoromycetes > Entomophthorales > Entomophthoraceae > Massospora > Massospora cicadina. Next base: position 81,255 of record JAKSZP010015961.1, on the reverse strand, counting down.
GTTGTGCTTAGGCATAAAATGGCTGGCAAACTCCATGGGGCTTCCCCTTTATTCAGGCGGATATCCATAAACGTTTTTTTATGGCTTGCCAGGGTTTGGTATGCAAAACTCTTGTATTAAGGTTGTACGGACCTGTTCCCAGGTGTTGCACCCCCTCAAATGGGGGTCATGATCTCCCAGGCAGTGTTGTTGAGGCTGAAGTGAATATGATTCTCCTTCTGCCAGTCAGTGGCCTCCTCCATGGAACTCTCATATGCGTACAGAAAGGAGGCAATGCTTTCCTGGCCGAGGGTGAACCTTTCCTTAAAACTAGGTTTAAAGTTAGTCACAAGAGGAGTAAAGAGGAAGTTAACACCAGGGAAGGGCGCTGGCTCAGAGATATCAGTCTCTGCATAGTCACAGGGATCCTGCTGGTCTAGCCATCAACACAGGCCCTCAAGGTCCTCTTGGATATCATCCCAATTTCAGTTGAGTGAGGAGATGGAAGCCTTATTTGCAACATACTCTTTTAGGGATTGAATGTCAGCGCCCTGATGGCGAAGCTGGCTCTCTAAAATTAGCCAAATGGGTATCAAACCTTAACAAGTTTGTTCAAGCTGAAGATGTGACTATCAGTAAGCTTGGTGAAGGCGCTGAAGTTGTCCATTTCTTCTGCAAATGCCTCAATGTAGACCCTAGGGTCGAGGGGGACTTCATCCACTCAGAGTTTACACCCCTGAGCTACATTCCAAATTTGATTGCATAAGGCGGCTAAAGCTGTTATCACATCCTTTTGCCACAGGTCATAAGGGCTATTGGTAGTGGGTGCTGCAGGATCTGAGGGCCCTTGAGGTCCATGAGGACCCTCTGGTCTCTTGGGTCCTTCACGCCCTTTGGGGCCTCTAGGCCCCCTAGGCCCTTCAGGACCTTCACTCCCAGAGGGGTAGTCATGTGAGGCCATCTCCCAATAGTGTTTTTCAGGGGCTAAACCAGATCCTTGACTTTGAAGAGGTGCTGATTTCAAGTTGCCTCAAGGAGTTGGACGTTCTTTCACAACTGGTCTTCAAGATAGCCAGAGATCCCGCTATCAAACACCGCAATTTGGTCTCAGGCCTCATTGATCTATCGTTGGCTATCAATAATGGCCTCACAGTTGTCATGGTCAAAGGAGAAATCCGTTTTGTAGGAATTAATGATGTGGGAGTGTAAGGCCTGGGTGAACATGGCTGTTGGGAGACGTCATGATGGTGCAACCCAACTAGCTGGAGTAGCTGATGAATAGCTGGGTGAACAAAGTTGTGAAGGTAGAATTTGGGACTCATGGCAACTTCTCCTGATGGCAACTGGGCTGAGGCATAGAGGTCCCGCATGATAGAGGGAACAGAAGAGGCGCAGGAGTGGCTGGAGCAGGCACCCAAGAAGTAAATGCCATTTATTAATTGTTGTACAACATCATTAAAGTTCTCATACTGAAATTGGTACTGACTTCCGTTAACAGAAAGCAGAGAGAACTGTGATGTGGACCAGAACTCTAAATTCTCAGGCTGTGTAGGTGGTACTTCATACAACAAGGTACTAATTCATTGAGCAATTCTTCTCAACTGATCAGAAGATTGATATAGAACTTCTCGTATTTTCCATTGTTTGTGATAGACGTCCTCACTTAGGACAGCTTGTAGCCCCCTGTAGTGAACACCACTTTTGTCAGTGTTACAGTTCTTTATACTGTCACCAAGGTTTGAAGGTGGGCTTAAAGCTAATAAACAAAGAGGGTTGCACCAGGATTTTAACATCAGAACTTATTAAAACTTTAAACTCAGAGCCAAAAGCTGTGCCAATTATGCTAGAGGAGGTCAAAAATGCGAGTATAGACTGGATACCAACTACTTTATCAGATTAAAATGTCAACTTTATAGGGTGCGTAGGGACATGGTGCCTCATGGATCTTCATGGCCCCATTTGCTCAGGATCTTTCATGGCCTTCCAGATTGACCGTATGGGTGGCACTCTCATTATATCTCGCTGCACCCATGACTGGAGCGGTGGTAACGCCGCCTCATGTGAATCAGGAAGTGGGAAAGACTACTGTAAAAATTTACTCTAGGTTAATTATCTCTACAACCCGGTAACCTTTTTACTGCACATGTTCAATTTCCTTGTGCACTTTGTTGCGTTGTATAAAATGTATTAATCAATAATAGTATGGAGACTATTATCCATAGTTGATATTGAAATATTATTAGGCCCAACGCTTTGGCCAGAATTTCCAATTAAATACTCTGTAAGTCATACTCATAGGGATTTGTTACTTATATTCTTGTCCACCCAATCTTTGTTAAGATACCCTGGTGACAGTCTCTCTCAGCCCAACACACAGTTGGCAGATATCCCTGATTGTGGTTCCTTCATCTCTAGATTCCCGCTCAGATCTTCACTCTTATCTCTGAGAGTCTTCCAATTATTGCCTTCTGCAATAATATCCTTGAGATGGAATGACACAATAGAAGCTGATAGTCTAACTATACACCAAATTGATAATATTACTGTAAAGTACTTAATATCTTCAAACTAAGTTTTCTATTATGAGTTTTTTATTATAGTAAATCCTAGGGAATTATATAGTAGGGAATTCAGCTTTCTAACCCTCAGTTGACACCTCTTCAATGAAACGGCAGCCATTGCCATTAAATCTCCCTTACTTGTTTCAGCAGCGATGGTCTTCCCCATCCTGGCTAGAATTCCGTCATTGGACATCCTGAGACCTCAAATAGAAAGAGCTGGAAAACGTGTCCCTAACGTTTTCCTCTCAATCCAAGTGAACCAACCATAATTGGCTAGTGACCTGCTTAGGTAATGGGACTTATTACCCATTATGGCAGGTCACTTAACCAACTGATCAATTCACTAGTTGCAGGCAGCATCACTAGCCTCGCAACTCACTATTCATTATCAATTAGTTGGTGATGAAACCCAACCAATCCCATTAGTACACCTGATAGTTAATTACTATCAGATGCCCCTATTTTGTTGGCCACTCCGCCCAATGAGATCTTAGGTATTCATCCGTATCAATCCCTGATGGATATGACCAGGTGAATATCCAAATATCCCCCAAACATAGTTCCTCTAAAACTTGGGCCAACTGATTTCCGATTCACTTCACCTAGGGAATTTTCCCTTAGCGATACCAGGTAATCTAGCAGGCTGGGAATATGGCCAAAATCCTAACACATCCCCCTCTTGCCTAGATTTCCAGCGAGAAAAGGATGGGGGCATGAGAACACCACTTTGGATACCTGGTCAAATATTTCATTGGTTCAGCAGAGTACACTTATCAATACTCAACGCTGCTCAAGATGACCTTCAGCGTACGGCATTCTTCCTCTTCCTCCTCACTACCACCCTCTCAGAGCGCGGTCCCCATGACCTTCTGTCGTGCTGGGATGATCAATTTACTTGTGATGATATTAGTCCCAGGATCCTGTTTTCCCCCTGTCAGGGTATATGACCCAATGTCATATTCAGGATTCTTGGTCTGGCGTCCTTTATTTCCTAATTTTCTCCTCGTCCTCAACAGGAGACTCTTGCCATCAATATTTGTTTCATGGCTTAATTAAGAATACTTATTTCTATTCACTCTCATTATTTTGCTCATAACCTCTTGGCTGTAAGTCATTCCTAATTCTTCCCTTGAAAAGCTTATCTCATTAATTTTGAGATTAATTTCCCAAAATTGGAGCCTAATGGTTTATATAGTGCATAATGTCAACTTCTATATAAGTCTGACATCACCCTCTTGTCCAGCTCATATGTTGAATTATGAATCTCGCTACCAGCAGCTCCTCAATAGTCTGTCTGATCCAGACCTCCGTCTCTTCCAGCAGATGAGTCGGGATGCTTGATGGAACCTCTTTTATGTTCCTTCCAGGACTCATACGCCTAGTATGGTGCAAGCAGCTAGTCCTTCCATCAAATTACTGGAAACAGTAACTAATCTTTGAAACCAGGCTGGCCATCATTTCAAATAACTCTTGGCCAACTCTTCCCTTGCAGTCAATTCCAGATTTGGACTTTAAAACTCTCCTGGATTTGGCTCCTTTTGCTGATGCTCTGAACATCATCATAGATTCTCTGGAGATTATGCCAGTTGTTTTGGATCATTCGTTCCTGGACAGATTGGACCTGCTCCCTGAGTTCCTCTTCTGACTTGGTCAATTTTAAAAACCACAGTACTGGTTTCTGAGCTCTCAATTGGTAACAGCATACACTTTGAGCTCCCCTACGCTGAGCTCTGGGCCCAAGTCACTGAGGCTTTGACATTAGCGCTGAATTCCTTTGATCTGGATAACCTTCTGGATTGGGATACTGCCGCATATGCTCTTCGCTTTGCTGTCCAAGTTCTTTAGAGTTAGTCCACGAAGCTTCCAGCCTCTCCTGGTTTCCACCGGTTATTCAGCTTTAGCTTCCATGTAACCATAGTCGCCACTTGCAGGATGCAATCCGCTCTCTGCACAAATACCTCTTCTCTGGAGCTTCCCATCAGTCTCTTCCACTGCTGGCGTTGATAGGGGGCATGATTTGGCAACCCCCATTGAGTATTCCTTCTTTGGTGATGGCCCACATGTCTGATGTCCTTGATGAAGCCCATTGGCAGGCGCTCAAGACAGATCTTCTGGCTCCAGTGCCATATCAGGATTACTTAGGTTTATTCGCCAATTGCCTCTTTCTTTATTGCTGCTTTCCTCCCCTTTCCGGGGTTTTGCAATTGGCATCTTCTGACATTTCAATTTCCCTTCCCCTAGTCACTTTTTCTCAGGGCTTGGCGTCCGCTCAACAAATGTGGTTTTGTGTAAGTCTCACCCTTGCAAGCGTCCAATTGCATATCAATTTTGACGGGCTGTTTATTCCTACTGCAATTCATCCTCCCTCCCCCAATAGGTGACATAGGCGGAATCATCCCCGCACTGAGGACAACCAATAAAGATAAAAAATTTATAAAAATATATCTGCTTTTTAATCTATGCAGTTTATAATATAAATATATATTCCCAATATCTTTTGTCAAATTTTTTATCTTTATTCTTCTTTTTTACTATGCGTTGTGACCTTGTTTTGGTTCAGAGGTACATTTTTTCCCTCAAACGGGGTCCTGGATACTTAAACCTACCAGTTTTCCATGGTTCAGAGGTCCTTTTTTCGGACTTAACCATCTAGATTGGTTCAGAGGTCCTTTTTTTGGACTTGACTTAATCATCAGGACATGACCAACTTAATGGTTCATCAGTTCTTTAGGAACTCTTTTATTTTTTTTTCTTGATCCAACGCTTTAGATACTTAGCATGGACTTGATTTAAAACTCTTCCTTCCAAGAGATTCTTGATGGAATAAGCATTGGTCACCATCTTAGAAATTATTTCAAATGACCCAACCACAATGCATCTAATTTGTTTCTTCATCTGAAACCATGTGTATTGCAATAGGCAACTCTTTCCCCTATTTGATATTCTTCTAATGCCAGTCAGTTCTTGTCATCCATCAATTTCGCTCATATACTTTTCTTCAAGGTTGTATCAAATGCTTGCAATTGCATATTGTTCAGGATACTTGTCAGTTGGTTCAAGTATTTCTTGGTACTCATCCCTGGAGTAGGTTCCACCGCCAAATATAAAATTGGTGGCAACGCGGCCTTTCTTCCATAAATTAATTCAAATGGCGTATTCCCCATCGCCGTATGATGACTAATATTGTAGGTGAACGTCACCAAACTCAGGTACATTCCCCACGCGGAAGTTCTTCCTGCAACTAGCTTCCTCAGCGTCATGGCCAGCGTCCCATTGACCCATTATACCAGTCCGTTTGTCTCCATCCAGTATGGTACTGACATGACTCCTTGGATCCCCATTATTTTGTTTAGCCTCAGGATCACATGAGATGTGAAGTTGGTCCCATTGTCACTCAGTAGGACTTGCGGACATCCATGCTTGTATAATACTTGATCCAGGATGAATATCGCAGTACTGGTAGTGTCTGATCTGGTTAGGGCTTTCGTTTTGACACATCTTGTCAGATGGTCGATGGCAACTATGATGTACTTGACTCTTTCTGTGCTCATCGCCAGAGTTCCCATCATGTCAATGGATACCATATGCCAGGCAAATCCAGGGCGGACCAGTCAGTGTCCAGTTGTGTTCTAGTGTGGTTTGTGCAGCTGGCACTCCACGCAACAAACCAGATGATCTTTAACATCGTAGTTGATCAATTCCCAGTAATAATACTGGTGAATATGGTCAGTTGTTTTCCTCAGGCCTCCGTGCCCAACAACCTTATGAGCAGCTTGAATGATTGCTGCTCTTCCCAAAAGTTTTGGAAATAATATCCACTTCCTGTTGATTGTCTTGAATACTTGTCCATCCATAGTCTTGGTGTTTTCCATCACTTTTTGAAGCGCACCTTATATTTCTTGAGGCTTGTCCTCAATGCTTTCTTTGACCATTTTCTGGAATAGCTCATCCACTTATGGGTATATTAACTGGACCATTGGCAACTGCAATAAGCCATCTGCATTCTGATGAGAATCCCCCACTCAGTGGACTATCTCATAATTGATAGCCTGAAGCTTACGTGCCCATTGGGCCAGTTGACCCTTCCAGTTCCCTTAGATTGTGCAGCCAATGCAGCGAAGAGTGGTCCGTCACCACCTTAAAGTGAATTCCATGGACATACACCCAAAACTTCTTGCATGCATATATGACTGCAAGGCATTCCTGCTCAGTTATGGTATAGTTCCTCCAGCAGCTGAGAGTGTCCAGCTCATATATGCCACCGAATGCTTGTCCCCAAGTTAATCTACTTGGCTCAGTATGGCGCTACCACTGTCAATGAAGCATCGGTTTTTAATGATAAACTCCCAATCAAAATTTGGATATTTCAGAATTGGCGGATCTATTAAATACTAGAGTAACTCATCAAAGGAGTCTTGGGCCTCTTCATTCCATATGAATCCCTTTTTTTGGATCTTTTAATAAATGAAATAAAGGCTCAGCTATTTGGGCAAAGACCTAAAAAAATTTTCTATAATATCTGACCATCCCAAGAAATACTTGGATGTCTCTGACACTCTTTGGTACAGCCATTCGCTCTATAGCTGCTATCTTCTTGGCCTGGACCACATTAATTTGATCCTTCAGATTTTTGCAGTGTATGGAGAAATGTCCTTTCCTGCCACACTGATAGCAGACCTTCTCTTTCTTGCTTAACTGTCTGAATTCTTCAGGCTTATTTCCTGGCACAGTTTGGTTGGTAGCCTCTTTTTCTCCTTTATTTCCATTCATGGAACTTGGATTTTGTACTGGATTTGACTTGAAGCTTCTATTTGGGGCATCAAACGTCGCTCCTAAAATCTTCAGATTGTCTATCATTTTCGAGGTAGTTTTATTTCCATTGCAAATACAGAAGACATAATTTTATGCAAAAGATGATAGGGCCAAAGGGCCACTTGCAAAGCAATTCTAGCTTTAAAGTCATCTAACACTTTTGCTCCACCCAGGATCTGCAATTCCTGGTAAAATTGATCTATAAAGCTAGCAAGGGACTCATCTTTATGGAATTGAATTTCCATAAATTCTTGCTTGCATTTCAACATGCGGGTTGGACTCCTAAACTCCTTCATTTTGGCTGCCTTTGCCTTGGCATACTACCAGCTATCCCCCTCCAGGTGGGGTAACTCTAGGATTTGACAGTTGGTGTCCAGGCAGTTCATGACAGTCAACGCCTTTTGACAATCCCCGTATCCATTCATAGTCATGTTGAACAGTCAGAAAAACGCTGGGGCGTTATTCTGATGGAATGTTGGCAATTTCAGTGTTGCTCTAAATTCCTCCAAGTCATTTTAGCCCATTCTCTCAGTTCAGCTACTCGGCTAACTTGTGGAGTAACTTTGAGCGTCATCTCTGAAATGGCATTAAAGGTGGTCAGTATATTTCTTGGGGTATTTGACTTTTCAAGTATTGTGCGAGGACTTCTCTCTTTGGCATCGCTGGCCATATTGTGCTCACAAGAACATCTGTGAGCTTTCAGTTCCTCAACTTCTTTGATAAATTTCTCGATATCCACACTGAACTTTCTTAAATGAACACAATCCGCTTCTCACTCCATTTTCAGAAATAGGACCTCTCAAACGAGGTCTCCTTCTTTCTTCTTCAACGAGTTTACTTTGCTGAGTAAATCATTCATGAAGTTGGCTACATTTTCTACTCCTTCATCCATCTTGGCAACTCATTCTTCCAAGGCTGCAAAATCCCAATGGTCCGCTGAATTTGAGGCATTCTGATTCACAGTAGCAATCTCAGTCAACAGCTTGCGCATTTCTTCTTTATACATTATAATAGATTCTTTAATCACCTACCCCTGTAGTGAGCACCAACTTGTAAAAATTTACTCTAGGTTGATTATCAGCTATCAACCCAGTAACCTTTTTAGTGCACAGGTTTGATTTCCTCGTGCACTTTGTTGTATTGCATAGAATGTATTAATCAATAATAGTATGGAGACTATTATCCGTAGTTGAGTTTGAACTATTATTAGGCCCAACGCTTTGGCCAGAATTTCCAATTAAATACTCTGTAAGTCATACTCATAGGGATTTGTTCCCTATATTCTTGTCCGCCCAATCTTCATTAAGATACCCTGGTGACAGTCTCTCTTGGCCCAACACACAGTCAGCAGATATCCCTGATTGTGGTTCCTTCATCTCTAGATTCCCGCTCAGATCTTCACTCTTCTCTCTGAGAGTCTTCCAATTATTGCCTTCTGCAATAATATCCTTGAGATGGAATGACACAATAGAAGCTGATAGTCTAACTATACACCAAATTGATAATATTACTGTAAAGTACTTAATATCTTCAAACTAAGTTTTCTATTATGAGTTTTTTATTATAGTAAATCCTAGGGAATTATATAGTAGGGAATTCAGCTTTCTAACCCTCAGTTGAAACCTCTTCAATGAAACGGCAGCCATTGCCATTAAATCTCCCTTACTTGTTTCAGCAGCGACGGTTTTCCCCATCCTGGCTAGAATTCCGTCATTGGAAATCCTTGAGACCTCAAACGGAAAGAGTTGGAAAACGTGTCCCTAACGTTTTCCTCTCAATCCAAGTGAACCAACCATAATTGGCTAGTGACCTGCTTAGGTAATGGGACTTATTACCCATTATGGCAGGTCACTTAACCAACCAATCGATTTGCTAGTTGCAGGCAGCATCACTAGCCTCGCAACTCACTATTCATTCCCAATTAGTTGGTGACGAAACCCAACCAATCCCATTAGTACACCTGATAGTTAATCACTATCAGATGCCCCTATTTCGTTGGCCACTCCACCTGATGTGTTCTTAGGTAATCATCCTGATCGATCCCTGATGGATATGACCAGGTGAATATCCAAAAATCCCCCAAACTTAGTTCCTCTGAAACTTAGGCCAACCAATTTCTGATTCACTTCGCCTTAGAGAAATTTCCCTAGTGATACCAGGTAATCTAGCAGGCCGGGAATATGGGCAAAAATCCCAACAACTACTGAAGTCATATCCATTGATCCTCAAACGCATGTGGATTCCTGACTAAGTTTGGGATCAGTGCCATTAAGACAAGGCTCCATTTGAATAGGCTTGAGGGTCAATTCGCAGCAGCTCAATTAAGAATTAAGGACTTCAATCCATTTTAAATCTCAAATCCCAACAGTGACAATCTTGACTTATCTGGATTTAAATAAGACTTTTACCTTACACTGAATTGAGTGATGTTGGGCTTAGGTGATACTGGCACAACTGGACAAAGAAGAGTTGGAGCACCCAATCAAGTATCATTCAAAGGTGTTTAGCAAGACTGAGAAGAACTACACTGTTACAGAGAGAGTGCTTGGCAGTGATCTGAGCGGTCAAGCATTTCTGACCCTACCTGATTGGGTGCACTTCAAGGTCATGATAAATCATGCGTCATTCCTCTGGTTGTGGAATATGATGGATCCCATGGATGCCTTGCCAGAGAGGCATTACTGCTCCAGGGATATGATTTTGAGAGCATCCAACGAGAAGGGGACAAACACCTCAACGCTGACAGACTACCACAATTGCCAGTGTTCCACTTAAAAGTTCCAGAGAGCAATTGGTTGTATGAACTAGTCAGGTTACCAGAAGAAGCATGGCAGGAAAATGGATGAAGTGAAGGCCCTTTTAAGAAGGTAAATCCAAATCACTTGACACGTTGATGGAAACCTGCATAAGAAGGTTTAGAATAAATGGTACTAAACATCTGACCCAGAAACTGGATGAAACTAATAATGGAATTGCATAAGTACATTGGCCATAGATGGTTTAAAAAGACGTTGGTCTACCTTTTGGAGTGGTTCTACTGGGTACCATGTCTGAGGAAGTTCACTAGTCTCTAGAACTAAGTATACTTGTGCAAGTCTCTGTCTGCTGGAGAAACGCTATAAGTTTACTTCAATCCCACCTATAGCCCTGTTTAGTAGTATGTTTATTGACGTGATGGGACCTTTCTGATTTCATCCAGTGGATCACATTTCATACTTGTAGCTATCAACCACTTTACTAAATACAGTCAAAGCCTCCACAGCCAAGATGTACACTGCGAACTCAGCTGCTTGATTCCTCAACAACCAAGTTATAACCAGAAATAGACTCCCCCAAGTCTTACTTTTAGATTTAGGGAAGAATTTAAATTCAGATGATATGAGAAAGCCAATGGACTTAGTGGTAGTGAAGCAACAGTTTACCACCCTACACCTATCTACAAATGGGAGCATAGATAAATTAAATAGAACCTAAGGAGGGGTACTAAAGAAGAGGGCCTTCAACTATAAATCAATAAATGGTATCAGTTGCTGCCCTCCGCATTGTTGGCTCACAGGTATAGACACCGCTGGGTGATTGAGATGTCCCCTTACAAGGCCCTGTATGGGCAAGAAGCAACACTGCAAACCCTGCTAGCACTAAGCATTACTGCATAGTGGAATAACCCGCTGCCTGGAAGCTATCAGCAAGAGTTAGCGGATGAACTTATTAGAATACAATCGGAGGCCTCAAACAACATAGAGGCAACTATACTTAAAAGCCAATAGGGGAGTCGGTGATGAACTAGGCTACTAGAGTTCAGCCTAGGAGACAAAGTGCTTTTTTTCACATATGGGTGGACATCAAGAGAAGCTGCAGGCCATCTGGACTGAACTACAACTGTATTGGCAAAGCAAGGATCCAAATATCATCTAGTACAATGATACCAACTTAGTATTTAATAGAGTTCATGAATGGCACCAAAGGTCATTCCCCCGGTCTCATATTAAGTGGGGAAGTGTCATGGTTGAGGCTGTGAGGGCATCAGTGGATCATTCCTCATCCTCTGGAATGGAAAGAGTTGATCTTAAATTGGCAGAGCTTTTGGGCAACTTACTCATCAAAAATGGAATTGAATGACCCTTTTATAGATTCAGCTGTTTGAAAAATTTTACCATGCAATCAGGATAAATCATATGAAATAATTTGATACCCAACGCTCTCCTGAAGATTTATTTAATGAAGATAACAGAGCTGCGAAAATTGACTATGAATTTTGACCACCTTTTTATATCTTCATTGGGAGAAATATAAGAAATTGTCTGATGATGCGATGACCCAAAAAAGTACCTTAATGGAAACAATTGAGCCTCACATTTGAATATAACCAAAAGTAGCAAACATACAACTTTATGAATCACATGGGAACTGTCATGGCTACATGACATAATTAGGAGAACCAACTGTAAAGACAAGGTTGGACGTCAAAAGTATAAAAAGGTCAAGCTGCAAGACCTCTATGACTTAAAACTTACCTTGGACCAACGCTATGTGCAGGATTTATATGCCCAGGTTGTCCAAGGGATGTGTGTGATGCTCAGCCCTGCATTACAGCTAGGGCGTTAAAATGCACCAGTTATCTTATTAATGATGATGGTTTGATTCAGTTGCTCGGAGAATGAGGTTTCAAAACTGTTCAATTTTCAATATTACCAAATTCGGATGTCTTTCCCTGCAATCAATAACTCAAGTTCAGTCAATCTTGAGCTACAGTACCCTGACAAATGGTAGGGTGCGCCTATTGGTTTGCTTAGGCTTAGCACCATTTTCCCTGTTTGACGACTCACCTCCCATTTTTTAAAGTATGTTTCATGAGACCAACTTTCCTTGTTGGTTGACTTTCTTAATAAAAATCACCATTAGCTTTACTTTTTTGAATATGTTTCCTTGGGCGAACCTATGTGTGGACCTCTTCAAGGAGGTTCTTAACAACGTTGGTCACTTTATTTTAAATAAATTAGCTGTCATATCTGGTTCCCCACTGTGCCACCCTGGTCCCCTCCAGATTGAGGCATCCAAGCTTCCCAGCACTGATCTCCACTTGATTATGGACTCTCCATTGGGATACAATCAAGTTTTGTTGTTAATTAGCTATCTAATCCTATATAAGCGTTGTACACCCTTGCCCTGGGTCCCTTTTGCTCCAGAACCCTTCACGGTGCCTTGTTTCCAATCTTGCTATTGACTAGTTCCCTGTAGGTGTGGCTGTGAATTCTGCACCACTCTCTGGGAATGAGAGAGTTAAAGACACTCTCTTGACAGGCACCTGATGTGACATGCTTAAAAATGATGCCATTTAATAAATCAGAAGGTGAACAACATATTATTAAATTGGGTAGTAAAGAAATACCTGAGAAGAAGCTAAAGCTTACAACCAAGAAGGGGAATGAAGAATGGGCCCCTGGATAACCAGGTTCAGGGGTAATCACTGCAATATTGATCCTGCAGATTAAAGAATTAAATTAGATGTATGAAGCAACCAAAGTGGCAATCAGATGCCGCCTGACTAGGGGATCTTAAAAATCCCAAATTTTGCTATCATAAATACCAATTTATTTTTCAACTATTGTTCATTTTTATATCTTGAAAATTTACACAAGAAGTATAAAATACTTCACATTTATTTTGATAATTATCTTTTCACAGAATCTAAGTTTATCCTTTTTGTCTCAGTTATATTATTTTAATTAATATAATCACTAGTATACAGTCTAAGATTAGTGATTAAAAAGAATACAGTAACCAGTCTGGAATCTGATCTGATTGATTATGACACTTGTTATGCAGATTCTTTGGAGTTGAGCTGCTAAGGGTGAGGTTAGATAGGATTCTGTTGTGTCCTGAGACCAACATAAAGAGAATATGTTCAGAGATTGTCAACAAGAGTTTTGCTATGGTGGTAAACATTTTAACTAAGAGATAGATGCTACAATGGTTAGCATCAGTAAAATTTTTTTCAATGAGGCTGTTTATACTCTTCCTTATGATTGTTTGGTGATTAATCTAAGCAGAAAATATCTGTTGAATGGTTGACTGGACCTAAATCATCAAGTAATTTGATATGAGAAATAATAATATTAGCTGATGCTAATTTATTATATATCATATCAAACAATTAGTGATTATAAACCAAAAATATCCTAAGTATATCTGAACTTGGTATTTGTGGCCTAGTGATTCCACTTAACAATATTTGACTATGATGACATGGGCTAGAGGGCTTTGTTGGTTAGGTTGGACTTAATAATAGTTGACTTAATGACTTGGGCATGTGGGCTTTGTTGGTCTATGTCAAAATTAGTTTTCAATGTTGTAACAAATGGAAATCATCTGAAAGGATGAATTTCTGAACGTTACATTCTGATTGGTTCATTCAGTTAATTCAAACTGAGCCAATCGGAATTGTTGGGTATGGTGGAGTGGGTGGTCAGACTCAGAGGGTTGGGCTGAGCTGCTCTGACCATTCCTTAAGCTCAGCAGGCTTAAGGAATGAATTGGAGAGGCTCCTCAGAAGCGACTTTATAAAAGTTGAACCCAAACTTCTCAAATTCCAAGTTGGAATTCTAAGTCTTGGCCTTGGTCCCCTCCGGTTCAGTCATTTATTATTTTTAAAATAAAATAAAGTTCTTTTGAGGTGTCGCGCCTCACTTACCTGATATTTTTAGGTTTGGGTTTGTGATAGGGGACCTCATATTAGTGACAGTCCAGCCTCATCACTCCATTTGCTGCCGCGTGGGCATTTCCAAGATTTGATAAGAAAAGGTTCGCCTCGCCTGTGCCTAAGTCTGTCTGGTTAGGTTGCCCACCTGGAATGCCGCTGCGTGGGCATTTTCCAGGATGAAATGGATGGGGTCTGGGATCCCCACCCATGACATTATTCCAACTTCATTTTGCTTCTGGTTGGAGGTGGTCCTGTCCCTCAGAGGATTTCCATTTTGTCCCAGCTGTTGAGGAAACTGGCGCTGGGCCAACCCAGCGACCGATGGCCAGCCCTGCGACATCAGTGAAATTTGAGGGTCTGCCAAATTTCAGGTTCCCGCTGATTCCAGTGGCCGTGTCTGAGGGCACCTGTTCCCAGCAGGTTCCCTCAACCCTGGAAAGTCCCAAAAGGGAGGATATTTGCCCCAACACCAGCACCATGGGGTCAACCCCACTGCCAGCAGGACTGAGGAAAGCGCCTTTCCGGTCAGGATGGGAAGGCCATTCTCAGGCCTGACAGTGCAAAGGGGATGGCCCATGGCCAGCGCTGTTTCGCGCCTTCTGGGGCTATCATTGGGGAAAGCGCCTTTCCGGTCAGGATGGGAAGGCCATTCCTAGTGGTAGCCTCTGGGAGGTGGTGATTTGGCCAGGTGTTGGGTACGAATGTCCTTACCTGTTGGGGCTACTCCAACAGCCCAGTTTCCAGTTTCCGTCCCCCCATTTCCCCTCAAGAGGATCCTTCTTGGGGCTCAATGTGACTCGCCCCGGGAAGACCTCTCACCAATGATTTCCTCCCAAAATGGCGGCTTTCTGCCCCGGAGGGCCGTTTTAGTGGGGGTGATGTAACAAATGGAAATCATCCAAAAGGATGAATTTCTGAATGTTACATTCTGATTGGTTTGTTTGTATAGTTCAAACTGAACCAATTGGAATTGTTGGGTATGGTGGAGTGGGTGGTCAGACTCAGAGGGTTGGGCTGAGCTGCTCCGACCATTCCTTAAGCTCAGCAGGCTTAAGGAATGAATTGGAGAGGCTCCTCAGAAGCAACTTTATAAAAGTCAAACCTGACCTTCTTGAATTCCAAATTGGAATTCTAAGTCTTGGCCTTGGTCCCCTCCGGTTCAGTCTTTTATTATTTCTAAAATAAAAATAAAGTTCTTTCGAGGTGTCGCGCCTCGCTTACCTGATATTTTTGGGTTTGGGTTTGTGATAGGGGACCTCATATTAGTGACAGTCCAGCCTCATCACTCCATTTGCCACCGCGTGGGTATTTCTGAGATTTGATGAGAAAAGGTTCGCCTCACCTGTGCCTAAGTCTGTCTGGTTAGGTTGCCCGCCTGGAATGCCGCTGCCTGGGCATTTCCAGGATGAAATGGATGGGGTCTGGGATCCCCGCCCATGACAAATGTCATCAAGTTTTTGATTGAATTAATTACTAATTAGTGATATAAATTAACTTGGTGGATGCTGACAATTTCTTGAAAAGAGCATTGGTTCAACTAATTGCAGACATGTCAGAAACATTATCTTGAGAATATTTCTGAGTTTGAGACAAACTCTGAGGCATTTGAGATATCCTGTGTCAGATGGATTGTAGACCCTCAAACAAACTTATTACTTTCTCTGGCCAAGTGCCATTGAAAATGAGGCATCATTGGTAAGATGTGGTGAACATCAAACCCTATAAATTGTCTCTAAATTGATACTAATATAAACAATCATTTAACACTACAAGCTAATTGTTTAATATACAAACTTTTTTATTTAATACTTTTCCATTGTATTAAGTTGAGAAATTACTTGGGATCAGAAGGATCATGGCAGTGAGCCATTATCCAATTAAACATTGGAAGAATACAGCTTTGAAGATACATTTCCAAGGTGTTTATATCTGAACTATTGTCACTGTCTGGTTTATTGTCTCTATACAATAGACGCTCAAAACTCCAACTTATCCTAGAAGAAGAACTATCCCAGTTGAAGTAGGCCTAAAATTTAACAATATTTACTGAGCAGCAAGTTGGCCACACAAGTTAATTGAGCCAACGTCAGAGAGCTGACTGAGGTCATAAACTATTATGATTATTGAAGTTGCTTGCTATCTAGAATAACTTTTTCTGCTATTTGGGATATAAAATCGCTACTTTTGCCTCTAAAATAGTATCAAGTATATCAAATAAGATGTCTAATTTTATTTTAAAATAAAATAAATACATCAATTTCATAGTCATAGATAGTGATTTAATATTAAAATAATTCATAATTAAAAATAACATTTATTAATAGGTTGTAATATTTGGAATAAAAGTTTCACTCTTTCTGATTTTAGCACTCGTATAAGCAAATTCACAAGAGCAAACATACTTACTAAACAAGAGCTTACATTTGTTTAAGTAATGCTTAGGCTTGCACTGAACCAAGTGTTGCGACGTTTCAAACCCGAATCTTATAACATCTGGTAAGTAGTTTGGTGGTGTACTTTTATTTGATGAGCAAGCGATAACACAATCTTCCATATTATCAAACGCGGCACATATTGAAAATAATTTGATTTTTCGAGCGACACATTTTTTTGATTTAATATCATAGTAATACTTAATCTTATTAAGTATTTTCCATTCAAACGAGGGCTCAAGCAAGCAACGAGGGTGACTAAGTAATTTAGCGGTATTGAAAGATGCTTACATATATCGAGGTACACCGCTTGTAATTTGGGGTTTGCGATATTTGCACATGGGATTTCTACTAATAAGTTATAGTACTAAACTAAGATAAAATCACTTACTATTCAAGTACCAAGTCGCTTTCACGATTACTAAAAAACTCTTTAGCTTGGCTAAAGGTCAGTTCAAAGGCGAGCAACATAATAAAATTAAAGTACATATTGCAGTATTGAGTTTCCCTTATTTCTAACCTACTTATACACAACGTTGTTGTTTAAATATTAATAATAACTATACAACGCACGTTTGGTGCCACGTTAAGTGAGAAAATATGGCATCAACAGATGACTATACAATGGGTTTAAGTCTGTAAATATCAAATTTTTCCTTTAAAGTTTTTTCTAACATTTTATTTTTAGAAAGCTAAATGTTTATAAGGTACTTTATTAATGTATCATAAAGTAACCAATACCTATAGTTTGTTATTTTAAGATTACTTAAGTAACACTCTATTTAAATTTCATTATACGCAATAAACTATTTCGTTTTACAATGTTGCTTTTTGCATAATTTGAACTAAATTTGAGATAGGATTAGACTAATAATATTGGGAAAAAACTAATTAAACTAAAGTAATAGACTGATGTAAGGATTATAGTAGCCATAGGAATTAATTTGTAATTTATAGTAAATTGGGTAAGAACTTAAGAAAAGGGTATAATTTTCACATTTTATAAATAGTTTTTGGTGTAAATTAGGTAGTTAAACTATTCTATTTGTGAGTTGAATATTAATCCTACTTGTGGGGTTGGGCAACACTAGTGCTAAAAATATTAATCCTACTTGCAGAGCTATTAATATGTAAAAGTAGATCGGTTTTGTGTTAAACTATTTTTTATATTAAATAAAATCACTACACTTAAGCAGGCATGGAATGACCACGTTGAGGTATTAATTCACTTGTACAACAAAAAGTTTTGTAGTTTAACCAGTCACATGAGCTTTAAAATTTTGTTTTCTCATAAGATATCGGTTTTATATTTATGATTAGCAAAACCAAAATGTTTATCTTTTAGAACATCATTTTCTCTTAGCTTAAATCACAATTCTAAAGAAAATTGGGAAAGAAGAACCTCCTTCAAAAAAGGCACTAAAAGTATGAAACAATCGAGAAATTATGAATGCTCAATAAACACATTTTTGAAGTTGGCGCCATATTATAAATTTTATTCGAGACTTTATTCGAGGTGGGCCGACTTGGGGACGATATCGCACCGATTAGGGAAGTGAAGAAAATGGGAAAGGAGGATAAAACCCGGAAAACCTCCATGCGCAGCGTATGATAGGCCAGGAACTCCATGGACCGCCTTTGCTATTCGCTATCTCGGTTCGGGGCATTGGTGTGCAAAACCAACGCAGTCAAAATCGTCCCCTACCCAAAGTCCATTACCGGGATCGAACTCGGGAGGCAGTGGTAGAGGGTCCATACTCTACCACTGGGGTATCCTCCCTCTTGGCGCCATATTTTAAACTGACTTATAATAGCTATCTATAGTATATATACTCAGCACTGAATATTATAAAGTTGCTTTTAGTTTACACCTGGACCTAATCCAATATAAGCTCTAATTTGTATTTGTGAGCAAAAATCTATAAGTCAAGTTGCAATACAGCGTCGACTTCAAAAAGGGTTTTATTGAGGACTAGCCGATTTACCCGTGCTTCGCTACGGTGTCTAAAATTAATTTTCAATTTTTAATTTAGATTTTATATTATAGACAAACAAAACCACTCAGCCAAATCTAATTGCTCAATTGAATCAACCAAAAACCACCAACCACTTAGGCAAACCTAACTGAAATTATCAAAACAACCAATACTAATCACCCCTCAAAGCTAAACTGTCCTATCGATTCAAACAAAAGCCATCAACCACTCGGCCAAACAAAAAAAAACCTATCGAATCAATCAAATAACACCAACCTGCTACCCGAAACATCTCTTTATACTTAAAATCATTAAGCATGTGACATATCTTCCAAACTACTAAACCAACTACTTAACTTGCCAAAAGTATTTTATTAATTAGGGGAACCAAATTAGGCAGGTTTCTAAAATATATAAACCTAACATCCAGATACCCGTGCTTCACTACGGTATTTGGCTTATCAAATGATAAGCTCACATTGTAGCCTATAGGCTGTGCCAGCACTACTCTCGAGCCACTCGGACTAACAGCTCCGCTGTTGCCCTCGTGGCCGGTGAGCTGATTATCCTAACTACTTAAGTTACTTAAACTCTAATACTGATTTTTGTTGAGTTTCAGGTGAGCAATTTGGCGAATTATTAGCTAATATTCGCCAATTCTCACCCACTCACCCAAATAGTTTAAACTTATTAGACTCGATTAGCTTTAGGTGAGCATTTTGGTGAATTATTCAATAATATTTGTCAATTCTCACTCACTCGCTCAAATAGATTGAACCCACCAGGCTCGATAATTTCAGATTCGATAAGATTCGCCTATTTCACTCACTCACCCAAATAGATTGCCCCTATCAGAATTGAAGGTTTCAGATGTCAGTACATAGGTACGTCAGTGAAATTTTTTTAAGTAGATTCATTTTTTACCTTTAATTTTATTCAAGGTGGGACGACCTGGGGACGATACTGCACTGATTAATGGGAAATCAAATGAATGGGAAAGGAGGATAAAATCCGGAAAACCTCCATGCGTGGCGTATAATAGGCCAGGAACTCCATGGACCGCCTTTGCTATTTGCTATCTCGGTTCGGGGCATTGGTGCACAACGCCAACACAGTCATAATTATCCCCTACCCAAAGTTTCTACCAGAATCGAACTCGGGAAGGCAGTAGTAGAGGTCCCTATTCTACCACTGGGGTATTCTCCCCTTTGAGTATTCATTTTTTAAGTATTTTATGCTTTTTAGTATCTTTTTTAAAGGCAGTTTTTTGCAACTAAAAAATTTATTGCCAGTTAACTCAGAATCGTTTAGTACAATTTGTAAAAGTGGTTTTTTCCAAAATTATTTTAGAACACTTACTATCTCTATAAGTCTTTTGTAGCCTCATTAATTCTATATAAAGATAAAAATTTATTATATATATATTATAAATAGTATCTCATAAACAAATATATTAATAATTTATGAAATTATATTCAGTTGATTTTATAGGTAAGAGATGCTAAATTTACTTATTGCTATCTACAATAACTAATTTTATTAAATTTAGTTAATTTTTTGACCAATCTATGCTAACTTTACTGATTGCCATTTATGATAATTCAGTTTATCAAAAAATAGTTAATTTTAATGGTCAAATTGTGTAAAAACAATAGCATCAATAATGATATAAGCTCATCACACTATAATCTCATACTTGACTGGATTGGGAAATACCCCATAGCCATAGGACATATATCATATTTAAAGTTGATTTGAGGTTATTGCTTCACCAATGCTGGAATTAAGTTTATCTGGTGATCAACTAGTCCCACAATTGAAATGCATTGCTTCCATTCCATTTTAATATGCTTACTGAATTATTGGTCAGATACTGGACTAACCCTTAAAAAGTAAAATAGGACCTAAGTGGAACATCCTCTTATTTTGGTAAAAGAAGATCATTCAAATAGGTCCAGTAGTTTCAGAGTTGTGCACAAACAAATATAATAGAAACAAAAAAATAAACAGATTGTATTAAGAACTTTTCATTTTTAAAGTCAGCTAAAAACAAAGCTTTTTTTACCTGTTAGGTTTTTTATTTATTAACTAACTTTAAAGGAGGAGGTTCTTAATTCAACATTTATATTTTTCTGATTGTTCAAATTACAAATAAAATACTGGACCAATTTGAATAAACCTTTTTTTAATAAAGAGGATGATCTCATGGTGGTCCTAAAAAAGTTTGTATGGTTTGGTCCAATATTTGACCACTAATATTTTCTTTTCTAGATTTTTTATATAGAGATAGAGATATGCTCAGTGCGCCACTTTGAATGAGCTCATATTTGATGAACTAACTCCAATAATTATGGTGCTCCTAGCACCAGACATCATAGATTTTCCAAAATGCATCAAAACTGTTCAATCCTATAAAAGAAATTGCTTGCAATATAATACTATTATTTAATAAGTGATATTATAACAGAAACTTGGATTCAAAAACAAAGCTTTCTTTTTAAGATTTTATATTATACAAGAACATCAACTACTCAGCAAAACAAATTGCCTTATCTGTTGGATTTGTGGCTGGAAAAAGGCTCACTGGTGCGTTTTGCCTCAAATCCAACAATATAATTGAGGGGCTTGTCTTATCAGGTATATGAAAATAACTAAAATAAGTAAAATACCAAAGAAGTTTTAGTTTTTATGGAAGTTTATTATATGCTGCATGGGGGTAAAAGAGAGAATAAACTTAATAAATTGATAAAAGTATTTAAAATTTTAAGGCTTGATGTTCAAATAGCTTGGTAATTAAATTATCTAATATGGGATTATAGCCTATTGAAACTTGGAAAACTCACTATACTTTGGCTGAACAATGGATGGGTAATTATTTTTGGCTAAGACATACCCATGGGGTAACACTTTGATAAATTTCAGCAAATCCCCATTCAATAAAATTATTGCACCTTGGGGGACCCCACCAAGCCTATAAAAAGGGGTGGTCCCCATGTAGGTGCTTAATGGACCTGGTTTTGGCTAGAGGAGTACCATCCAATGGATGCCCCATGGTCCACTTTGTGGTTGGAGTAATTTGACTGCTTGATCTTGGGTTAATTGCCTGTAAAGTATTTGAAATTATGTTACCCCAATTTATGGGGTTACACTGAGAATTGGTCAGGGTCTTTTGGACAATAAAATCGTTATTTGTATTTAAATCAATCTTATTGTTATTGAGGATTTGTAAATGTCTGACATTTCCCCTTTTGGGCTGATTTTGCCCCAAAACATTCTTATCTTGAAGTCTGGAGAGCAAATGTCTGACATTATCAAATCAATTAAAATCTGCTACCTGTCACAGCTACTGACATATTTCCTGGTGTTAAACACCCCTCCAATGCAAAGTCAAACAAGACCTTGCAGCCAAGGCCAGAACACATAAAGGTCACTGATGGCCTATCTAAGTTTATTGACAGAAAATGGGTTCTAACTTTGCCTACCTGTGCTTAGGAAAATGGCTCATCTGAGGTGGAAAATCTGGAAGAAATTACCCCAAAACACAAAAAATCACACACTACGAAGTCAGATAATTTAACCAAATTTTTAAGAGAATATTATCGATGAAAGGTGGAAATTTTACAGCTCAGATCAGATTTTGGTAATCACATGGTATACTGTAATCACTGGATAATCATTGCAACCCTTCCCTTTAAATTTTAGACCCCATCTGAGGAAGGCTTTGCTTTTCTCAGATAATCAGATAAATTTAATAAAGTTTAGAGATTGTTGTGCAAGTTTCCCCATATTTTTCTGATTAATTTCAAAAGAATACATCAGTTAGAAATTTCACGCTAGCTGTAGTCTGTTTCTGTCTCTGATATGGCTCCCCATTTGGACGCAAAACCTCTCCCACTCCACGGCCTATTCCATTGACTCCTCCACATATTGTTTTGCCACTTATTGCCCCAATTCTTACGCCACCTTACCCATCTCTCAGAGGCTCTTGTCCATGATGTTTGTTGCCAGTTTGGTGTGTGATTTTCTCAAAAAATTATATGGAAACATAACTCATAGCGCATAAGATGTTGCTTCATTTTGTTGGGTCTCTTGGTTTTGTTGTTACACCTTTGGCCTGGTGCTTTCTCTACCACGACCTCAAGTACTCCAGTTTCCCTGGTATTATATAAGAAAAGCCTTGATTTTTTTGGAGTTTCTTCTACTGTTGGGTGGCTAGATTTAGCCTAACCCTCTCAGAGTTGTCACCCATTGAAGTGAGTTACCGGGTTGGTACTTTTATATCCCTTCTGGCCTTGGCTGTTACCATCTTCAAAGGGTTGCTGAGGGTGTTGCACGGCTCCCCTCAATCAAGACGCTCATACAATGTGCATTACCTGCCACTACCAGCCTCACTCTCCACCATTCACGTGATTACAAAATAAACAGGAGATCTTCACCACGTTGTCCAGTCTTAGGGCCCACCAGAAGTATCAAGGAAAGGACCTAGCTGACGTCCTCCTGTTCCAGGTGGTGCTACATGAGATTTCAGAGGGAGCTCACCAATGGTTACTTTCCGCTGGTGAAAATAATAGATCTCTTCTGGAATCTCTCCCAGAGTCAGAAACCTTTATCAAAATGCTGCGAGTTTCTTCCTGCTACCTTTGAAGACTATAACTTCTTTGTCTTTTTGGCCTAAGGAGACCTCACTATGGCTCAGTACTTGCTCCTGTTTCAAGTGGAAGCATCGAGGTTGAGATCTCTTGAACATTTAAAAATGGCACTCCTCCGTAAGTTTCTAAAAAATACTGATGCTGCCCTTGCATATGAGAGAACCCTCCTCCTTATCTGGGACGTGCTCCATCCTTTCGCCCCTGTTGTTCAACAGCTTCTGTTCTGACAAGACTAATTGTACCGCGGAACTTCATATCTAGAACTTAACAACTCCATCACTGTGGGACACCAGCAGGTTTCAGATCCTGTAATGACATATCCAGCTAAGACACTGGCCGTTATGGACACTTCCAACTGACCCTATATTACCCCCCTTACATACTCTCCCAGTACCGCTTTTAACCAGCAGTGAGCTCACTGGTTGGTGAGATTAATATTGCAGTCATAGGTGGGGTCTTTTTACTACTGGCCCTGCACCGCCGCGCTTCATGTAGTACCCCTTTATTTTGTCCTCAAAAATAGAGGGTTTTAGTAAGTCTAACCCATTTGATTCAGAGCATTCACTTTACTATAGCTACAGACCCTCAGTTGCCATTTTAGAAACTATTCCTACAGTCCAACCTGTCATCCCAGTTGGCCCAGTTTAACAACTCTTCCCTATCACTTTAGAGTCATCTCTTGTGGAGGACCCTATTCAGAAATGGGTAGAGATCCATAAAAAGATATTTGAAGATGAGCTCTACGTGGCTGACCCCCAAAAAGCTTGTCTGTCCTGACTGAGTAGCTATGTAAATAAGGCTTTCCCTACCGCTGAACATAGAGCATTAAGCTACCATACACCATTCAGTCCCGTGGGCAACTCATTGGCAATGTGAAGTCATACGCTGTTGATTCCTCAGCGGATGCTCTCACTTATACTCCTCCCTCTGGGCTTGGAGCCATCATATCCTCCCTTGGCTCCAATAAAATAAACCCTTCTCTGCTTACTGGGAAGAATTTCCAAGCTCTCAATTGGGTGGACACTGGCGTACTGAAAAATTTATCCATCAAGAGCTGGCAGAAGCCCTGGACCTACCCTGAGGGTTAATCATTTTGTGAAGGGTGGTGAATTTCAAGCTATTCCAAGTTATTGTGTCTTAACACCTGTTCCCTTTGTTGTACGCGATGGGTACTTTGTGGAGAGCTTCGCCTTGATAAAGAATCCCCTATACCCCATGATTTTGGGGGTTGGCTGGTGGTGTGACGAACGGGGTCTCTCCACATTGTCACAAAGCAGTTGGGCAAGAGGGCCCATGTGAGGGCCCAAAAACATGAGAGGGCTGCAGTGGTCAAGTCCCTCATTTGTTGGCTTGATGAGCGGTTCAGGTATCCTTGGAACACGGTGAGGATGATGCTCATGCTGAGGAGGACAGTCTTTCCCCCAGAGAGAGCATACAGAGAGGCGACTGCTCTGTCAAAATCTGAGGATTGGTACATCTTCTTTGCTCAAAATCCCTGGTTTTTTGTCAAAATCTCATTAAATGATTTCAAAATTTTATTTTTGATTTTGAGGTTTTTATTTGCATATATTAAAAGACGAAGTTGTCTTGAACACCTTCGCTTGGTTGTTTTTATATTATGCAATGGGGATATGGGGAAATTGGACCCCATGGAGTCCACAGGCGGCGGGCTATTTGCAGGCCTATTTTGAGAATCTCAGCCTCCAATATTCCCATCTAGGCCCATTCTAGACCATTTGTTGAGTACCCATGGCGTTATGGAAACTTTTCCACATTTATTTTTGTTCATCAGGGACAAATCAGAGCTCATGTCGACCTTATTGCCAAAATTCCCATTTTTGGGATAATCCAGCCTGGCAGCCCCTGATTTGCTAGGCTGCCCTTTGCTGTGGCTCTCAATACTTTTGACAAGCGGTGGATTTGGCTTGGCAGCTCCTGATTCACTGATATTCCTGATGCCATCATTTCCTCTTTTGGTATTATTCAGCTTGGCAGCTCCTGATTTGCTGGGCTGCCCAATGCTGTGATTCTTGCCATTTCTGTTTTTGGCATAATTTGGCTTGGCAGCCCCTGATTCTCTGTGCTGCTCTTTGCCATTGCCAATCTCTTCATTTAGGTCCTCAGAATTTGAGTTGGCGGCCTCTGATTGGCCCAGTCGCCATTTATGTCAACCTTTGCCACCTTTTCTCCAAGGTTTTGTCAATTTTATGGCATCTGATTTGACAGAATGCCATTTTTGAGGGTCATTGCCCTCAAGACCTATGCTTTTATTTATATTGTTTATGATACTACTAGCTGCGATCCCCGCCTTAGGGGGGTCGGGGCTATGTGGCGGTCAGGCAGCGCCTTGACTGTCACATCATCCCCTCAGAGGAGAGCCCCTGCGCCCCCAGTATTCCTCCACCTTCCGGGGACAGTTGGTGCAATCAGCGGCTGTTTGCCAGGAGGATTCTTCTATTGGGTAGCTGACCCATTTCACCAAGTACCATCACTTTTTGCGAGCGATCTTGGTGTCCAGAATCTCCTCCACCTCCCCCCCTGGGTTGTCCAACTGGACCAGCTCTGGCTTTGCTGGTATGGGTCCTTCATACTTCTTAAGCTGCAAAATGTGCAAAACTGGATGTGTGCGCTATCCTTCTGGGAATTCTAATTTGTATGCCACCTCATTCACCTGTCAAAGGACCTTGTAGGGTCCTAGGTTGATGGGTCTGAACTTCCTACACTGTCCCAGGGGTGTGTAGTGTTTGGCATTTATCAATATGTAATCTTCATCTTTGAGGGGCAGAGCCTTGGAGCAATGCGCATCTGCCTTCCTCTTCTGAGCCTCCGCCGCCTTCTCCAGGTTGGCTCTCAAAATCTCAAAAACTTTCCTTGATTCCAGTCACTAACTCATCTTCCGCAGGGTTCATTCCCCCAGCATTTCCTTCCATCATCCGTGGGTGATACCCATGGTTCATGAAAAATGGTGACATTCCAGTCGATGAGTGCACCAGGTTGCTGTACACAAACTGTGCAATCCTCAGCCACTTGATCCAATGATCATGTCGCATGGTGAGGTAGCACCGTAGGTACTGTTCCAGGGTCTGATTGACCCTCTCCATCTGGCCATCTGACTGGGGGTGATAGGCAGAGGAACGGCATGGTTTAATTTTTAGATTTTTCAGGAGGTGATCCCAGAACCTGGAGATGAACTATGGGCCCCTGTCCGAGATGATCTTGTCCAGGAGTTCATGTCAAGCAAAGACCTCCCTCACAAAGATTTTAGCCATGTCCTTCGCTGTGACCTTTGAGGTTCAAGGGAAGAACTCCGCATACTTTATTAGTCAGTCCACTACCACCATGACTGCATCATAGACCTCCAATTTTGGGAGCTCGGTGATAAAATCTATGCTCAGGGAGGTCCACGGCATTCAGGCAATCTGCAGTGGTTTTAACTTCCCTGCAGGTTTGTTTTGAGATGGCTTCGATCAGGCGCAGGTAAGGCATCATGCGCGTATACCCTCTTACCATTCCCACTAGGCCCAGACAGGAGTAGTTCTAGCATATTAGCTCGATTGTTTTCCCCACCCCAGGGTGTCCCGCCAGGGGTGGTCATGACATAGCTCCATTACTTCAGTTTGAAGCTTGAGCGTCAGGACCCATAGGCGTTCATGGTGCAGGATGAGGCCCCCTCCTTCCTGAAATTCTTGTAGCCTTCGCTGGGGTCCCCTCCCTCTATCTCTCTCCTGACCATCTCTCCAAATTTGGTGCATTGTTGGGCTGTCCAAATTCTCTCTTTTAGGTCAGTGTGTTCCTCCTGTATTGATGCAAACAACTGGGGAGGGAGCATCATGGCCGTGTTGAACTCGTCCAGCTCCTCCTTCATGAAGGTCATTTTTGGGTCCCAACTGAGTAGGTCTGGGAGTAAGTTGCTCTCCCCAGGCTTATATTCTATTTTAAAATCATATTGAGACAGCTCCAGGTGCCAGAGGGCTTGTCTTTGGTTCATCCTACGGGGGCTCTTGTGGAACTCCAAGGCCCTGTGGTCAGTCTGGATTGTGAATGGTGGCGCGCATACAACAGATGATGCTGCCACCCATCTAGTGCCGTGACAATCGCCAGGAGTTCCTTGTCATAGACAGGGTAGTTTGTTTCCACCAGTAGCATCTTCCTGCTGAAGTAGCATACTGGGTGGTCCAAACCATCCTCCCCTGTCTGCAAAAGGACCGCCCCAATGGCAAAATTTGATTCATCTGTCTCTACAATGAACAGGCGATCGGCGTCAGGTGTGCTAGGACTGGCGCTGTGAGGAGGGCCTCCTTGATGGCCTGGAACGCCCTCTCTTCTTCCTCCCCCATTGGAAAGGGACTTGCCTGGTCAACTGGGTAAGCGGGGCGGCTGTTTCTGAGAGGTCCTTGGTGAATCTCCTCAGGAAATTCACCACCCCTAAGAAACTGCGCACACCTGTCTTGTCCGTTGGCGCTGCCCATTCCTTCACTGCCATCAGCTTGTCTGGGCAGATGGCTGTCCCCTTTTCATATACAACGTTTCCTAGGAAAGATACTGAGCCCTTGTAGAACTCACATTTGGAGGGCTTCAGACACAGGTTAGCCTTGTCCAGTGCACTGAGGACCTTCTTGACGTCCTCTGTGTGCATCTCACAAGACTTAAAGAACATCAAGATGTCATCCATGTACGCGACACAGCATCTCCTGATCAAGTCGCCCAGGGCATGGTCAATGGTCCTTTGAAAAATGGCAGGGGCGTTCTTAAGTCCAAAAGGCATAACCTTGTACTCATATACCCCTAGGTGGCACTTGAATGCCGTGTACTGTTGGTGCTCGGGTACAACTGGCACTTGGTTGAAAGCATCGACCAGGTCCAACTTAGAGAACACCTGACTCCCAGCAATCATCTGTGAGATGCTCGCCATTAGTGGAATGGGATAGGGGTCCGTTTCAGTTATGGCGTTTAGATGGCGGTAGTCCACACAGGGGCGGAGCTCACCGTTGGCCTTGGGGACCAGGAGGATGGGAGACACCACAGGAGATTTTGAGGGCTTTATCATCCCTCGCTCCAACATATCCTTCACATACTGGTCTAGGGCTTCCTTTACTCTGGGGTTCAGGGGGTACACAGGGCTTCCTTTTGGGAGCTCATCATCCCCTTTGAACTTGAACAAGAATGCAAAGGGGCCCTGTGGATCGCAGGTGGCGGCGACGCTCTTCTGGAACAGGTGTTCATAGTCTCTGAATTCCTCCAGTATCTTTTCACTCTCCGTCCCTAGGTGCACAGAGTTCACGCCAGGCCTGCTTCTGCCAGAGGTAAAGAATTCTAACGACAAAGGCTCTTGTTCCTTGGGGTGAAGCATCACCTGGCCCTCCTCCAGATCAAAATGTGGGGAGTACTTATGCCACCATTTCATGCCCAGAACGATGGGGTGGGGCAGGTTCTGGATGGCGCAAAAGTCTTCCCAGAAGTGGTGGACTCCCTGTTGAAGCTTGATCCTGGACTCAATCTCCCAGCATTCTGACGACTTGGAGGTGTCCACAAGAGTCATGGTCCCCTTTTCTCACATTTGTACTCCCAATTTCTTGGCTAGCTCTTGGTCCAAGTAGTTTTCTTCATCTCCAGTATCCACTAAAGCCCACAGTTTTGCTAACTTGGCCCCTTTCTCTTTCTTCTTTCGCTTCAAAGTAAATGGAATAAACAGGTAGGAGGAACTGTTTCCTTTATTGAGTGAAGAGATGCAGGCAGGGGTCAGGCGAAGGTTCTAGGTGGGGCCGTCCAAGCCGCTGGGAGCAGTGGGTGCAGGAGCTGCAAGGCGTGGGGCATTCTCCCCGGGGCCCCCCTGCTCCTGTTGCCCCATATGGCTTGAGATGGGCTCTGACTCCGCGCGTCGTCTGCAGAATCTACTGTGATTCCCAGGAACAGGGGCCCTGGCTTGGGCCAAGGCTAGCTGGTTTTCTACCTGGGAAGCAACAGTGACCTCTTCTTCCAAGGTTGCCCCCAGGCGGGTGGCGGCCATAGCTGTGAGGATGTCTGGGTGAAGGTTCTGTCTAAACATCCATGTGAGCTGGGAAGGAGACACTTTTGCGGCTTTGGCTAGGGGCCAGAACAGCTGAGCGTACTCCTTAACGGCCATTTTCCCTTGGCTGAGGGCCAAGAGCGCTGACCAGGCGGCATCCTGAGAGTTTTTTGGGGTGGCGGCTCTTTCCACAAGGTGGAGGCAGTCCTCCAGAGAGGCTGGAAGGGCTGGCTGTGTTTCCAACAGGTTGGTAAGCCAGATAGGCAGGTTCTTTGGCAGGTCCGCTATCACCTGGGCAATTTGGAGGGATGCAGCTGTTGTACCCCCAGAGGCCGCTGCAAGGCGGGCCTGTAATCTAACGTGAGAGAAGGTTCCATGCATTACACTCAACTCCTCCGGGGTCAATGCTTGTCTAAACTTGGATGTGGCATCAACGTGTTGGACATAAGCGATGCAATTCCCTTGGGATGGGAGGAGGCGAGTGGCTTCCCTCAGCAGGAACAGAATGGAAAAGATGACCATCAGGAGAGTGGTAGTATGCTCATACCAGGCAGGTAGGGATCTCTCATATGGTCTCCCCATCCCATCCCATAAAAGGGAGATGAGGTTGAATGAACTTCGTCTAATGTGACGAATGGGGTCTCTCCACATTGCCACAAAGCAGTTGGGCAAGAGGGCCCATTTGAGGGCCCACAAACATGAGAGGGCTGCAGTGGTTAAGTTCCTCATTTGTTGTCTTGATGAGCAGTTCAGGTATCCTTGGAACATGGTGAGGATGATGCTCACGCTGAGGAGGACAGTCTGTCCCCCAGAGAGAGCATACAGAGAGGCGACTGCTCTGTCAAAATCTGAGGATTGGTCCATCTTCTTTGCTCAAAATCCCTGGTTTTTGTCAAAATCTCAATAAATGATTTCAAAATTTCAAAATTTTATTTTTGATTTTGAGGTTTTTATTTGTATATATTAAAAGATGAAGTTGTCTTAAACACCTTCGCTTGGTTGTTTTTATATTATGGAATGGGGGATATGGGGAAATTGGACCCTGTGGAGTCTGCAGGTGGCAGGCTATTTGTAGGCCTATTTTGAGAATCTCAGCCTCCGATATTCCATCTAGGCCCATTCTAGACCATTTGTTGAGTACCTGTGGCATTATGGAAACTTTTCCACATTTATTTTTGTTTGTCAGGGACAAATCAGAGCTCATGTCGACCTTATCACCAAAATTCCCATTTTTGGGATAATTCAGCCTGGCAGCCCCTGATTCGCTGGGCTGCCCTTTGCCATGGCTCTCAATACTTTTGACAAGCGGTGGATTCAGCTTGGCAGCTCCTGATTTGCTAATCTGCCTGATGCTGTAGTTTCCTCTTTTGGTATTATTTGGCTTGGCAGCTCCTGATTTGCTAATCTGCCTGATGCTGTAGTTTCCTCTTTTGGTATTATTTGGCTTGGCAGCTCCTGATTCGCTGGGCTGCCCAATGCTGTGATTCTTGTCATTTCCGTTTTTGGCATAATTTGGCTTGGCAGCCCCTGATTCGCTGGGCTGCTCTTTGCCATTGCCAATCTCTTCGTTTAGGTCCTTGGAATTCAGGTTGGTGGTTTCTAATTGGCCCAGTCACCATTTACTCCAACCTTTGCCACCTTTGCTCTGAGGTTTCATTGATTTTATGGCATCTGATTTGACAGAATGCCATTTTTGAGGGTCTTTGCCCTCAAGCCCTACACTTTTATTTATATTGTTTATGATACTACTAGCCGCAATCCCCACCTTAGGGGGGTTGGGGCTATGTGGCGGTCAGGCATCGCCTTGATCGTCACAGGTTAGCCTTTATTCAAACATCTGACACCCCAACCCCAACACTTATCCTTCCTGAATGCATATGCGGATATACTGACCCATTTGATCCCACCTAGGCCCAGCCACTCCCTGAGCACATCAAGTTTTACTTTGAGTTTAAGTTGACCGTGGACCTCGTCAAGATATCCTCTCCATTTACCTCTTGTCCCTGGGAAAGGAGCTGCCTTGTAAGTTTGGGTTGATGACATGCTCTCTAAGGATCAAATTTTTAAGAAATTCTTTCCAGTGTGCTCCCCCTCCTGTTTGTAAAAAAGTCTGATGGCTCACTTCATCCCTGCATTAATTATTGTAATCTGAAAAAGGTGACAGTGCCTGACCCTATTGCTCACTCTGGAGCAACAGATTGCCCGTACTTTAAGAAGGATGGATGTTGGGATTTTTGTCCATCTTTTCAGCCTCCTAGGTAATCTGCTGGTTCATTAGGGGATAGGTCCCTCCAGTAAATAAATTGGATATTGGTTGACCTCAATTTTGGATTAATAATAGCCAGGGATTTCTTGGATAATTCACCAGGTTCAGATCTATCAGGGATTTATCCAAGTGAATGCTTAAGATCTCATTAGGAAGAGTTGCCAAACTTGGGGCATCTGATAGTTGATAGCTGATAAAATATCAGTTGTACCAATTGGGATCAATCAGGTTTTATCAACAACCAATTGTGAATTAAATTAGCAGTTGTGAGATGAAAGATGCCGCCTGCAACTAGCAAATCAATCAGTTTGTTTGTGACTTGCCATAATAGGTAAAGAGTCTCATTACCTAAGCAGATCGCCAGCCAAATGTGGTTGGTTTACTGTGATTGAGCAGTAAACGTTAGGGACACATTTTCTGGCTTTTTACGTTTCATTTCTCAAGGATGTCTGACAGAGGAATCCCTGAACCAATGGAGAAGACCATTGCTGGTAGAGACGTCATAGAGAAGTTCAACAGCAATGGATGCCGTTTAATGGATTAGGTGCCAACCAAGAATTTAGACACTAAATTCCCTCTATAAATTTCCTATAATACTATAATAATAAAAAAGATTATTCTATTTGAAAAATATGTTCTGTCATATTCAGTAAATTATACTTGTGGTATAAACCTAATTATGGACTCTTTTGTGGTATAAAGAGTGAGGGTCAGATATCCTTAGAAGAGAAGCAGACCTTAGATTTGAATCTCCACAAACTTAGTGTGATGAGAAGGATGGCTGAGAACCTCTGAATCTGAGAGTGGGTTGAATCTACCTGGAACACGGAAGAAGTCCCTATAATTAAATTAATCATTATTTCATGGATTATTGCAGGTCTAGAATTGGACCATATCAAATTAATCTATTAAGCTATGGATAATAGTCGTCATACTATTATTACTCACATATCAATTATTAACAGGAAACGCGAATTTTGCACATACCAACCCTGTGCAGTTAACTTCTGGGAACTATCAGTTGAGCCAGATCTTAACAATTAAGGTAATAGTTCCAGTTTTTAACATTTGGCGCTCACTACAGGGGGTAGTTGAGTAAGATACGCCAATACAAAATGTCATTTAAGGAAGAGTTAAGAAAACAATGTAAAGAATTGGCAACTGTCAACAAGAGCACTTTGAATTCAGCTGATCATAGAGAATTCTCTGACTTGGAGGATAGAGTCACTAAGATCAAGGAAGGAGTAGAAGAAGTTTACAATTTTGGCAATGAGTTACTCAGGAAAGTAACGCCATTGAAGAAGGAAGAAAGAGATTTTTCTGATAAGCTTACTCTTGAAGACAGAACATGAAGTGGATCGCGTTCAGTTGCATTCACTAGGCTCAAATATGGAGCTTCTTTTGAAACAAGTCAAAGAACTGAAGAATTAAAGATGTGAATGCAAACCCTTTGTGGCGAATGACACCAAAGAAAGGACCCCAATGACTCCAGTTGGGAAGTTAAAATTAGGAAATACGCTGACCGCATTCATTGTCATTTTGAAGATGTCCACAATATTACTCCTAAAGTCAGTTTGGTAGCCAAGCTGAGTGTAGCAGATAGAGAAACCTCAGAGGAATTCAAAGCCATGCTAAATTACCCACTTTTACTGAAAAATGCTCCTACTTTCTTCTGACTATCTGGAATGACTATGTTAAGGTATGGAAATAGAGAAGAAGCTTTGACAGTCATGAACTGTTTGGACACAGATTGTCAAATCTTGGTATTACCTCATCTAGAGGTGGAAAGCTGATCTTATTAAATCCCAAAGCTGCAATAATAAAGAATATTGGAAGCCCCATGAGTATGTCAAAATGAAATAAATAATATATGGGGATTTAGTTCCAGGAGGATAAGACCTTAGCAAATTTCGCCGACTGATTCTACCAAGAATCACAGATTTTGGTTGGAGCAAAATATTGGACGATTTTGATGTGTGGATTGCATTACAAGCAGTCCTTTGGTCTTATTGCAATTTTTCAAATGATGTCTTCCACATTAGCAAACAAAAATAACCACCTCACAAATGGTAGATCATTTGAAAATGCTAGGAGCCACGTTTGAGGCCTTAATTGAAGACTCAAGCTTAGTATAGTCTGAATTCAAATCCTACCAAGATGACTAAAACTGTCATGTTTTTCATGACCTTATAGAGGGTACCAACAGCAGGGGCAAGGCTGGGCGGCAGGAGGTCCAGAAGGTGAAACTTCAGGCCTTTCCTGATCTCAAGCACACCCTGTATTAACGCTGGGTACAGGCTAAATTTTCCAGGTTGGTACAAGCGATGTGCCTAAAGCCCAGCCCCTGTTTTAGCTCTAGGGTTAAAACAAACGAGTTTCAAATTAAACAATAATGGGACAATTTGATTAATTGGAGAATGTGGGTTCAAAACCCATTCCATTTACAAAATTGCGAGCTCAGGTCAGGTTCAACTTCAGTCAATTAATCGAGTAAAGTCAATTTCTAGTATGTGACCCTTTCAGATGGAAACGTGCGCCTATTGATGCACCAAGGCTTGGTACCACTTCTGCCAATCTAAAATTTCCCTGAGTTGGCTTAAGTATTTTTGCTCAAGACCAACGTTTCTTGTTGGTCATCTTTACAGGTATACCCCATAGTTGTTTTACATTTTTTATATATGTGGACTTGGGCGCATCTGTGCGTGAACCTCTTAAAGGAGGTCTCGCAAAGTTTTAGCCAGTTTATTTTGTTTACAATTGTCAAAGCTTCAGGTACACTGCTGGTTCTACCAGGTTCCATCCCAAACCCAGTCACCCGTGCACCCTAACCCAGTACCAAACTTGGTTAATAAAAGCCCTCTTGGGAATGGCCAAGTTTTGAAGATAATTCAAATTATTATTACCCTTACTATGCTCAACACCCTCGCCTTATGTCTTCATAGCTCCAGCACCCTCTGCTGGGCTATTTTTATTACAACATTGACTACTAGTTTCCTTACATTGGTCCTATGCACCAAGCACCACAACGCTGGTTTTTGGAGAGTTATAGTTACTCTATTGACAAAAACTGCTTAGAAATTAAACAATTAAACATTGCTAGGAGACAAACTAAGGAGTTTAAATGGACAGACAAGAGTATCAAGTGCTGTCATCAGTGCGGAGGGAAGGGCCACCTTGTTGCTCAGTGCTTTAGAAAGGAGCCTAAGGAGCAAATTAACGTGCTCCAGGAAAAGGAAGCCAAACCCATATAGGGGTCAGGAAAAGGGCCCACGGCCTAGATGGGGGGCAGTATAGAGCTGGTAAAACACATTCTGTCTGATATCTTGAAGGAGGACATTGATATTAGTGATCTGTTTGTCAACAATGACATACAGGACCAGCCTTATTAAGCATCAACTTAGAAGTCAATGCAGTAACCAGAGCTGGAGCAAAGGGAATTGACCCCAAAATAATCGAGGGGGTCACTCACCCAAATGCGCGAAATTTGCAGACAAGATTAAATCCATAGAGAATCTGGATGAACTGGCAAGGTCAAATTAGATGAGGCGAATATGTAAATCTCCTAAGCACAATTGGAATCGTTCCCTGATCAGTCAGTGAAAATAATTCACACCCTCAATTTGGTGAATAACGCCGCTATATACTCAGTAAATACTATTTTACAATACTCTGAGTGTATGTATATTGAGATACTGGTCAACGAGTAAAGATGCAAAAGCTTATTGGCAGCAGGATGCCAATTAATATTGTCTCACCAAGCTGGTGAAGAAAACGAGAATCTCGCATGATTTGGAACATAAGAAGGAGTATGGAACCGCTGGGCTGGGTACAACCATCTCATGTGGAGCGTATAGTGCTTTACTACTTAGATTTGGATCCTTAGTGGTATCCGCCCTAGCAATAGTTTTGGCCAATCAAAATTATGATATCTAATTGTAACTGAGTTTCTAAGGAAATACAGAGTTAAATGTAACTTTGAAGATAGTACGTTGACCATATTGGGTCAGACACTAACTCAAGTTTTTAAGAGAGATGTGGAAACTCAAATTATCAGGAGATACAATTTCATCAATTTGATATACAATGATAGCATTATCCAATTTGCTACCAATTGTTTGGACAAAAATGAAGAGAAATACTAATATAAATCCTGGAAAATTGGGGAATTTTGCTACGAACCAAAAATTTGAGGACCATACCACTGGGATTGCAGATCATAGTCAGCATGGGATTGACTTTGGAAATATCCAAGCTATTGTATGGATAGGTTGGTAGCCTCTGGAAGAAGTTCAGAGTAGAGCCTTGGTGGCTCCTAAAATTGTCATGCTGAGCATGGAGAAACCTGAGTTCTCCTGGCGAATTTGAGTGGAGAACCAATTAAGATTGAGAATAATCAGATTATCACGTTTGTCCATCTGATCCTGACGTCAGAATCGCGAAAATTTCAAGATTTTGGGACCTTTGTAGAGATGGGATTGCTGGCAGGTGTGGCTGAGAGTATCAATCTATTGGTTGACTGAGAGAAGCTTGCTATTATGATGGAATAACAGCAGGAGGAGGTGCTTAACTATTCAAAAAGTCTTGGAAAATCTTCGCCCAGGATGATCACGACCTGGGATCTGCAAAGAATATCATCTATAAACTCAACACTGGGGAAAATTTACAGATAAGAATGAGACCAACCAAACAATTGAAGGCTACTAAAGCAGTTGTGGAAGAGGAAATCAGCAAAATAGTGAAGCACGGGCTCTGAGTTCCATTGTTGAGTCCCTGGGCAATCCCTGTCCTGATTGTAAAAAAGAAGAACGGCTCTAATTGGGTAGTAATTGACTATTGGAAGCTGAACAAAATAACAGAGAAGGATTTATATCCACTACCATGAATCTATGTTACATTAGATCGATCAGGAGAAGCAAAGTATTTATATGCGATGGATTTAATATTGAATATTGGAAAATTGATTTGCCAAGTGAAAACCAGGAGAAATGTTTAATTATCACTGCGCAGAGGCTATACCAACCAACTTGGATGCCTCAAGTCTTTGCAATGTGTCTGCGAAGTTCCAGAGGGCCATGGACGTCATATTAAATGAATTTAAGTTTTCATGAGTCCTGGTGTAATTAGACGACATAAATGTGTTTAGTAGGACCTTTACTGACCATTTTTACCACTTGGAAGAAGTCTTTAAGAGACTGTTCATGGCTAACCTGAAGATTAAGCTGAGTAAGTACCACTTCTACAATAAAAGAAATGAAATATATGGGGCTCATCATCAACTCCAGTGGACTGCAGCCTCAAACCCAGAAGATTGAGGCCATAGAGTAGATGGCCACCTTGAGAAGTATCCGAATATCCAAATGTTCCTTGGAATAGTCAGATATTCTAAAAGATTTATATGAGATTTTGCAAGAATCTCAAGCCCTTTTTTCATTTGTTGAAGGATCCAAAGAAGGGTTCTTTTGGAATGAAGAGGCCCAGAGTTCTTTTGATGAGTTACGCCAGTATCTCATAGGATTCTCCTTTATTGACTTTATCCAAATAAAAATCGAGAATTTATAGTATATACCAATGCTTCATTAACAGCGATTGGCATCATACTGAGTCAAGTAGATGAGCTCAGGGATGAGCATCCAGTAGCTTATGTAAGCCAGATGTTATCAGCAGCAGAACGGAATTACACCATTACTGAGTGTGAATGCTTTGCGGTGATTTCCTCCTGTAAGCAGTTTTGGGTGTACATTCACTGTATTCACTTTAATTGGCGAAGTACCACTACTCCCAGTGTCGGCTGCATAGCCTAAGATAACTGGAAGGATGTCTGGCCTGATGGGCATTGAAGCTCCAAGCTTATAACTTTGAGATAGTTCACTAAGCGGTAGCTTCTCATCAAGATGTAGACGTTTTATCAAGGTTATTATTAGTCCAAGTGGTATACCAACAGGCTGATGAGCTGTTTAAAAAAATGGTCAATGTAAGAATTGGGAACGAACCCCAAGAGATACAGAGTGCGCTTTGGAAAGTGATGGAAAAAACTGAGACCAAGAATGGACATGTATTTAAGATGATCTACAGAAAATGACTATTATTCTGAAGACCATCAAAACAAGTGGCAATTGTTCAGGCCGCGCATAAGGCTGTTAGCCTAAAGACATGAGGAAGATGAACGATTACATTCGCCAGTACTATTAATAGGAGTCTATCAACTACAATGTGACCAATTATTTGGCTTGCTACATGGAGTGACAGTTGCACAAACCACACAAGAACACAACTGGATATTGACTGGTCCGCTATGGATTTTCCTGGCATACATTGTCCATAGATGTTATGGTATTACTGACTATGAGCACAGGGGGAGCCAAATATAATAGGTATGAACGACCATATGACTAGATGGGTCAAGGCAAAGGACCTGGTGAAAGTGGATGCTTCAAGTATCACACGGTTTATCCTGGATCAAGTTATATACCGCCATGAATGCCTGAAAGTCTTGTTAAGCGACAATGGAATGAATTTCACATACCACGTGATCTGAGGTTGAACAATATATGGGGATCCAAGGAGTCATTTCAGTACCCTACTGGCTGGAGATGAACGGACTGGTAGAACAAGTAATGAAATGCTGACCACAACGCTGAGGAAGCCAGTTTCTGGGTTAACTTTTGCATAGAAAAAATACCTCAGTTTGGTGACGTTCACATATAACTTCAGTCGCCATATGGCAACGGAAAAACGGCAATTGAGTTGTTGTATGTAAGAAAGGCCGCGTTACCACTGGTTCTATATTCAGTGGTTGAGTCAATACCAGGGGATGAGTTCCGAGCAGTACTTGCTCTTACTTTCAAATATCTTAATTGAGATGCAGTTGTAAGCATTTGATATGACCTTGAAAAAGATCAAGGCCAAAATGATGGATGATAAGAACTGAATGGCATTATCTAAATACCACGTAGGCGATAAAGTAGCCTATTGTGACACGCGTGGCTTCAGAAGAAGAAACAAGTTAGATGCTCTGTGGTCAGGTCCATTTAAGATAATTACCAAGATGGCGACTGAAGCATATTTCATCAAGAACCTTGTAGATGGAAGATTTGTTAATCAGGTCCATGATAAGTATCTAAAGCATTGGATCTAAGAAAAAATATAATAAGAGTGTTCCCAAAGGACTGCTATACCATTGAGATGGTTATGTACTGCCATTTTTTGGTTAAGTACTAAAATCGACCACTAATCCAAAATAAATGGTTAAGTCTTAAAAAGACCTCTGAACCATGAAGGCTGGTAGTTCAGAGTATACCTAGGAACCATTCTGGGGGTATAATAGTAAAAAATGGACCAATGAACTGAGTGAAGATCGTGTACCATAGAAAGGGAAGAAAAAAACATTAAAAAAAGTATAAAAATGGAAAAAAGGAAAAAAAATAAAAAAGGCATATATATATTATATTTTTTTATTGGTTATTCTCAACTAGGTGATGCTTCCGCCTATGTCACCTAATGGGGAAAGAGGATATATAACAGTAGGATTAAATAAAATGTCAAAATCTATCTGAGATTGAACGCCAGCAAGGGCTAGACCTCCTTGAAGCAAAGTTTGTTGAACAGAGGCAGAACCCTGAGAGAACATGACGAGGGGAAGAGATATTGAGATATCAGTACTTTCTAATTGCAACACCCTGGATTGGGAAAGAAACAGAACAAGAAGAGGCAGTTGGCGAATAGCCTTGGGAAATACTGATATGGCACCAGAGCCAGAAGATTAGCCTTGAGAACTTGCTAATGGGCTTTGTCAAGAACGTTGGACATGTGAGCTGGCATAGAGCAAGGGTTATTAGACAGATCTTGCCAAATCATACCCCCAATAAGAGCCATAAGAGGGAGGTATCAATGTGAAGCACCAGAAACAAGGTAGTCCTGCAAGGAGCAGATGGCATTATGAAGGTAACGACTATGAGCTTTTTTGGATTTGAAAGTAGAAGGAACGATGGAATTTGGAAGAGGCTGGAAGCTTAGTGGTTTAAATTCAAAGAACTTGGTCCGCAAAACAAAGAGCATAGGCTGCAAAATCTCAATCTAAGAAGCTTAAATGATCAGTGGGTTAGAGCTATAAAAAAAGCCTCAGTTACTTGGTCCCTTAATTCTTCATAAGGATGCTCGAAATGTTTACAATTTTCTATAGCTAGTTCAGTTGAAAGAACAGCTGGTTTATAATATTGGCAAAGTCATAAAAGGAACTTAGGAAGCAAGTCAGATCTAGCACAAAATGACTGACTAGTATAAGATGGTGTTGTGATTTTTGCCCACATTCTCAGCCTGCTAGATTACCAGGAATCGCTAGGGGAAAATTCCCTAAGGCAAAGTGAATTAGAAATCAGTTGATTAAGTTTTGGAGTAACTATATTTGGGGTATTTTGGGATATTCGCCTGGTCATATTCATTGAGGATTGATATGGACGAATACTTAAGATCTCATCAGGCAGAGTTGTAAACGAAATAGGGGCATCTGATGGTGATTAACTATAAGGTGTACTGATTGGGATCAGTTGGGTTCATCACTGACTGATTGGGAATGAATAGCAAGTTGCAAGGCGAGTGACGCCGTCTGCAACTAGTGAATTGATCAGTTGGTGCGCAATCTTCCTTAATGGGTAATAAGTCCCATTACCTAAGCAGGTCGCTAGCCAAATATGGTTGGTTCACTTGGATCGAGAGGAAAACGTTATGGACGTGTTTTCCAACTCTTTACATTTAGGTCTCAAGGTTGTCCAATGATGGAATCCTGGCCAGGATGGGGAAGACCATCACTGCTGAGACAAGGATGGGTGATTCAATGGCAACAGCTGCCATTTTATCGATGAGGTGTCAACTGAGGGTTAGAAAGCTGAATTCCCTACTATATAATTCCCTAGGATTTACTATAATAAAAAACAACTATTACTAAAAACATAATTAGTACTATGAGAAACATTATTGGTTTTATTGTAGATTCGGTTATAGTTAGACTATCAGCATCTAGCGTGAAGATTCCATCTTAAGGATATTATTGCAGAAGGCAATAACTGGTAGACTCTCAGAGAAGAGTAGAGATCCAAACGAGGATCTATAGATGAAGGGAACCACAGCTAAGGGATTGCTGCCAACTGTGTGTTGGACTGAAGAGACTGTCAACAGGGAATCTCAGCGAAGATTGGGTTGGTCAGAATGAGGGAACAAATCTTTAAGATCATGACATTACAAGTATTTAATTGGGAATACTGGCCAAGCGTTGGGCCAAAGTATAAGAATTCATACTCAACTATGGATAATAGTCATCATACTATTATCAATCAATAATTTATGATACTATACAACGCGGATGAAGTGCATGAGGAAACTGAACCTGTGCAGTAAAAAGATTACTAGGGTTGTTGCCAATAATAACCCAACTAAGTAAATTTTTACAGATGGCATAGCTTCAGGAGGCTCAATGATAATAGTAGGATTATCCGCGAAAGGAGCCAAATCTAGGAGAGTATTGCAGTCCAATTTGGGAACTGATAAAAGAGGGAGAATCAGCCATGAGTCTTCTGAGATGGTTGCTACTTTGGTTTCATTGGGATTCGATACTGTTTCTGATATTCAGCAAAAGGACTACCTACATGCACTCAACTTGGAGTTTGGGTCCTAGGGTGACCATAGAAGAGATTTCTCTGAGCAGAATGGCCCATCAATTGGAAGAGTTGGGAATCTTCATCTGAAAGATTACTAAGAATTGCTGGTACAAAGAATTATAATTCAACATATGAGTTGGAAAAGAGGGGGATGTTGGACTTTTTATAATTATTGACATTATCCACTTTGTTATTCATATAAGCTCTAATTTTGGAAAAATTAATTTCAAAATTAATGAGATAAGCTCTTCAGAAAAAAAATGCAAGAATGATATGAGCCAAAAAAAGTTATTAAGAGAAATCAACAAGAGCGAAAATAGTTGGTAATTTTTTATTTTTGTCATGAAACAGACATTGATGGTAGTAACCTCCTATCAAGGATGAGGGAGGAATTCAGAAAATCAA
The DNA here is from genome assembly GCA_022478985.1 of Massospora cicadina. Lineage (NCBI taxonomy): Eukaryota > Fungi > Entomophthoromycota > Entomophthoromycetes > Entomophthorales > Entomophthoraceae > Massospora > Massospora cicadina. Next base: position 39,818 of record JAKSZP010015961.1, on the reverse strand, counting down.
GGACGCCAAACCAAGATTCTGAATATGACAACGGGTTGTATTCCCTGACCAGGGGAAAACCAGATTTCTGGGGCTAGCATCATCACAAGTAAATTGATTAGACTGGCACAACAATGGGTCATGAGGACTGCGCTCTGAGGAGGCGGTAGCAAAGAAAAGAAAGAGAACCGCATGCCAAAGGTTGTCCTGAGCAGCGTTGAGTGCAGATTGGCTTTGCTCCACTGGAAACTACAAAATATTTGACCTGGTCTGAGGCGGCATTCTCCTGTACCAATCCTATTCTTGCTGGAAATCTAGGCAAGAGGGGGATTTATTGGGATTTTTTCCCACCTTTCCAGCCTCCTAGGTTATCTGCTGGTTCATTAGTGGATAAGTCCTGCTAGCAAATAATTGGATTCTGGTTGACCTCAATTTTTAAGATAATAATGTCCAGGAATTTCTTGGGTAATTTGCAAGTTTTGTATCCGTTGGGGATCAATCCAGGTAAATTCTTACGATTTATAATGTAGAGTTGCTGAAAAAATCAGGGCATCTGGTAGTTGATTTTATTACCTATCAGGTGTATCAATTGGGATCAATCAGGTTACATCACTGACTAATTAGAAATTTAATTAACAGTTGTTAAGTGAGTGATACCACCTGCAACTAGCAAATAAATCAGTTTGTTTGTGACTTGCCATAATAGGTAAAGAGTCTCATTACCCAAGCAGGTCGCTAGCCAAATGTGGTTGGTTTGCTGTAATTGAGCGGGAAACGTTAGGGACACGTTTTCTGGCTCTTTCCGTTTCAGGTCTTGAGGATGTCCAACATAGGAATCCATGACCCAATGGAGAAGACCATTGCTGGTAGAGACATCATAGAGAAGTTCAACAGCAATGGCTGCCGTTTCATGGATGAGGTGCCAACTGAGGAGTTGGGTGCCAAATTCCCTCTGTAATTTCACTAGCATTTTATAATATAATAAAAGATTCTTCCATTTGGATTATAAGTTCTATTCATCTTCAGTAAATTATAATTGTGGTATACATTATTTGTGGACTCTTTTGTGGTATAAAGAGTGAGGGTCAGATATCCTTAGAAGAGAAGCAAACTTAGATTTGAATCTCCACAGACTCAGTGTGATGATAAGGAAGGACAGGAACCTTTGAATCTGAGAATGGATTAAATTCAGCCTGAACAGGGAAGAAACCCCTATAGTTAAAATAATCAATATTTTGTTGATTGTTAGAGGTCTAGCGTTGGACCATATCAGGTTTATTTATTTAAAGATGTATAATAGTCATTATACTATTATTGATCACATATCTATTACTATCAAGCAACGCGAATTGTGCACATACTTAACCTATGCAGTTAACTTCTGGGAACTATCAGTTGAGCCAGCTCTTAACAATTAAGACAACAGTTCCAGGTTTTAACACTAGGGTTTTAGCAAGCTAGACTGTTTTATTGCTATCAACCATATCTGCATTAAAGAAGGTCAGGAGTGGTTGACCGCTTTTTGTACTTGGAAAGGCATCTACTAGTTCAGGGTCTTGCAGTTTGGTTTGAAGAACGCCCCCGCTTGCTTTCAGAGGCTCATTGATGCTATATTAGGACCTTATGGGAACCTGCACAATTGCATACATGGATGACATACTGGTCTTCTCCATCAGATGCAGATCCCACGACCACCACTTTATCTGTCATGGAGATACTTTCTCAAGCGAACCTTACAATTAAGCTAGCAAGTGCAAGCTATTCCAGTCCATTATTGAATTCTTAGGAGACATTATCTTCTCCCACTGCCACATGATTGCCCCAGATAAAGAAGCAGACATCCGTGATTGGGCTATCCCTTACCCTCACAGAGTTATGCAGCTTCCTTGGGACGTTTAACTTTCTCAGAAGTTCACCCTCCCGCTCTCAGAAGTTGTTGCCCTTCTCTACAATGCTTCAGAGAAGGAGTTTCTCAATTGCACTACTGAATGCATTGCCGCAATCCACACCGTAAAGACCATACTCTTGTCTAGCCTGGTGTTGGTGCACACATACCCAGACCATCATTTATTATTGACACTGATGCTTCTAACTTTACAGTGGGAGCTGCTCTATTGCAGAAGGGGGAGGATGGAATGGAACGGCCTGTTGCTTATTTTTACTAATAATGTGACCCTAGCGCAGCTCAACTACACAATATAGATAAGGAACTTCTTGCTGTTGTTGAGGCATTACAACACTGGCGCTGATATTTGCGTGGGTCCAAGTGGCCTTTTACTGTCCATACTGACTACAAGGCGTTGATGTACTACCGCACCTCCCAGAAGCTATCCCCTCGCCAGTCCCAGTGGTTGGAAATCCTTGTCAGGATTCCTACCCAAATTGGAGATTTGGATGAGTTGGATGATAGATTAAAACCCAAACCATCAAAATGGCTGAAACCATTATTGGGGATAATCCCTGACGAAATTCCAGCCCTCTAGATATTGGGAATAATCCCTGACTAATTTAAAGCCTTAATATTGGGGTTCAAACCTGATCTATGTGGCGAACGAATCTTAATTGGAATGAGAAAAGATATTAGCTTAGTACGCATGGAGATTAACTGAAAAAAACTCCCATATACCAATGTTTTTAAGCAATAAACTTTACTCTCTCTTTTCGCCACTTTAAGTTAAATTAGTCTTCCTCTATTTTATTTATGAAGTAATAATAGTTAGTATTTATGATTCCAGGGATGTTAACCTGTGGAAAAAGATTTCCAGTAATGGAAAGGAAAATAGTTAATAATTCAGCACCCAGGAATTTTGGGTTTTCTGGTTTAATAAATGAATGGGACAGGTGGTCTAAACTCCTTATTCCTGACAAAGCTGGTGCTCTCTAACAGGTTACCCTAAGTTCATGGTGCGACCATTATACAATGAGCAATAGAAATTTGGCGTTAGATCCCTCTCTGGATCAAGAACGCCTTAAATTTGTGAAAATATTACCCGCTTTGATATGTGGGATTGAAAAAAGAATTCTCCCCGTTGAGCAACGCCAACCTAATCTTCATGGTGCAACTAACAAGTTAATAAGTGAATTTGGCAGTTAACCCACTCGTTGTCACCAAATCAGCCCTTCATGCCACACATGATCAGGTAGTATCATTAATTAAAGATATCAACGACTTAAAAAGTCGGATGGACGCTCTCCACCCTCACGTAGCTCCCAGCGATAGCAGTTCCTCTTCAGGTGAAAACGCACCCCCAGTATCAAACTATTATGTTCGACCATTAACCCCCCAGTGGCACGTTCAAACTGTCATTCAAAGAAAGTACGTCCCAGGTGAAGGGAGTATTTTCTCTTTCCTATTTTGCTATGAAAGTACCATGTAGAAAGCTACTGACACCCAACGGCTCAAACACCTAACCAACTGTCTTAATCGCTTAACTTAAGATACTATGGTACCTCATGAAATGCATTGCTGTATTTGGGATGATGCCAAGACTTCTTTGCTTTGGGAATTTGGGAGCGACTTAACTTTATCCAACCAAAATCAATCTTTTATGGGCATAAGCCTCAATTGAGGATAAACTTTAATGAGTTTGCTCAACATTTTTAACTCAAGGCTCAAACGTTAATCATTAGAAAACGTCTTACTTTAGATGACGCTATCACTGCTTTGTTTTCAGCATTTATAAATATGCCTAACATTCCACTTTATCTTAAAGCGGTGAAGTCTAACTGGACGTCTCTCCTCCATAATAAAGAAGCCATTTTGGAGATTCCCACTGATCTACTCAAACCCAATGGGGCCCCTCATATTAATAACAATAAGTCTTGGGCCCAAGTGCTAGCAGTTAAGCCCCCCAATTTGCCTACCCCAAATTATCCTGCACTTTTTGCAAGAGAAACAACCATACTGTGGACGCTTGTCTCATCTATCTACATAGGTCGGCAAAAGATCAGTCAGTATAGGGCATGAGGCTCCCTATGCTAATGACAATCAAGTGCCTCAGGACCCTTGTACTAGCTCTAATTCTATGTTCAGTACCTCAGGATGCTTTGTGTTAGCAGCGCCTGCAAAAATTGATATACCCCTTCCTTTCCAAAGGAATAAAGATCCTCAGCATTATTATTATTTGGACAACTACCTAAACAAATCATGGAGGTCAACTCTCTATGGAAAATCAAACGCTGGAAAATAAAACCTCCAAAAGCATTGAGCATCCCCAGGCTTGATGCAGCAAAACCCTCTGCTTTATTTTCTACAAATCCTCCACCAAAGTATACTAACTGTTAATTTCTCAGTTCAGCTCTTTGGTGGATTAAGTAGAGGTAGTCATTTATAAGGTTTTAGTCTTGGCATCAATTGATACCAGATCACCGGTTAACGTTATATCCTCCCAACTTATCCAGAAAATAAAAATGGCTTCAGACTTGATTCACAAAGCTGAATATGGAATGTCCAATAATCAGATGACTAAAGCAATTGTGGCGTATTCTGCCTTATCTCTCTGATTTAGAAAACTTCTAATTACTGCCACCGCTATTGTACTAAAAAGAAATAAATTAGAGTTGCTAATTTGAGTCCAATTAATGCTGGAGCTCAAACGCATCATCAACCATAAAGACAAGTACTTTTCACTACTAGGGTGTCAGATTCATTTTAATGTTTTAACTCCCAGTTAAGAGTAAAGAAGCCTGAAAAACGAACCTGCATCCTTGAATATCCGTCCTCCATTTGTAAAGGTGAATATCAAGTATTAGGAGACAAAACTAAGTTACCCCCTGAGGCTGTGGACGCCAAAGATGGGATCCCTCTATATGCCCCATACAGTTTCAATACCCTCTTGCTCACAATTTATTGTGATATGGGGATCAAGATTTCCCCCTTCCTACTCAAGTTTTGGAGCTAAGTGGACACCCAATATCTTCAATAAAAAAGTGTTGACCTGCCCTGGGATTTTAGATCCTGCCTATGGATCTATCTCTATCTTATTAAGGAATCTAAAGAATCAAATCCTCCAAATCTCTTGGCATGCCCCTATTGCTTATGTAAAAATAGGTCACATTAAAAATATCGCCAACATGAGTTGTTTGGCTTCTTACAAGATTTATTATATGATTCCCTACCCACAATAGCTATGGTCAACAATAAAATTGAAGATAATCTTTCTACTAATAAAATCCAGAAAGTTGAAGACCTCCTCAAGGAGTATGGTTATTTTTTTTTTCTTGGGACCAAATGACTATGGAAAAATGTCAGGGGTAATTCACCAAATTGAGACCAAGGATTACCCTCCATTTAAATCTCGGCCTACAGGAAATCTAAATTGGAGAAGTCAAAGTGGCCCTAGAGTTACAGAAACTGTTGGAGGCTAGGTTACTTATGCCTTCTAAAACCCATGGGCTTCCCCAATCCTATTAATTTGGAAGAAGGATAGTGGCCATCTTTTTGTAATGAATTATCACCACCCAATTCAAGAAAAAGAAAAGATAGCTTTCCATTGCCGTTTATAGATGATTCCTTATACTTGATGTCAGGTTCCCATTATTTTTCAGCTATAGATCTCGCCAGTATGTACTGGTAAATTGATTGTCACTGGAAGATCGTGATAAATATGCCCTCATTTCAAGTGAAGGACTATTCAAGCCCATTAAAGTTCTGCAGGGGTCATGTAACGCCCCTGCTACCTTCTAACGTTCCATGGCCAAACTTTTAGGTGACTTGAAACGCTTGTGTGTGATAGTTTATCTCAATGATATTACCATTTTTTCAAGAACTTTTATTAACAACAAAGATCATCTTCAGCAAGTTTTCCAGCAGTTATGGTAAGCTCAATTAAAACTAAAGCAGTCAAAATGCTCTTTCTTTCAGTGCGAAATGAATTTTTAGGCCATAAAATAGTAAAGAAGAATAATCCCTATGGAAGATAAGGTTATGGCCATTTCTAAGATGAACCCCCTAAATCCCTACAAGCTATACAGATTTTTTGGGAATGGTGGGATATTATTGTTAGTTTATTCCCCATTTTTCCAATACGTCCAAACCTCTAGTATTTTAATTTAAGAAGGGATACCCTTCCAACGTAAAGAAGAGCAACAGCAGGCCTTTGATCTATTACGTTCAGCTCTCTCATTCACTAGTGCTTATACATCCCAACTTTAATAAATCCTTTCTCCTTTTTACCAATGTTAGTAACACATCCATTAATTCCATAATATCACAGAATAACAAAAACTTAGTAGACCATCCTATTGCCTACTATAGCAAAACCCTAACCAGAGCTTAATGCAACTATAGTGTTACAGAGCGAAAACGTTTGGCAGTCCTACTGGCTATTAAGCATTTTTGACCCTACTTATACAGGAATCATTTTACATTATTACCAATCATGATTTCTTGCAATGGCTATATCAGACAAAGGATCCTGATGGTAGGTTAGCCCGATGGCCATTAAAACTATAAAGTTACGACTTTTTTTATCATTCATCAGTCAGGGCCCATCCACCAAAATGTGGATTGCTTATCCAGGCTCCACTTATTAACTTTATTAAACCCTGAGAAGGATCGACTCAACAATTAATTACCCAATCATGTTTATAATAGATGAATCCCTGACCCTTCAAAAGGAATAGAAAAAAGATTGGTAAATCTTCAAGTTAAAAACGGCCACTTGTACAAACTGGTTCCCAAAAATGGTTGCCCTATGTATGACCTTCAGCCCAAATTGACATCATAATGAAGGGACATTAGCAAGTCAGCCATGGGGAATTCAGAAAACTTATTAGTGGCTCAAGTTTCAACGTTACTGGGAAAGAATGCTTGTTTCATTCTAGGATGTATTAGAGTCATGCCTGGCATATAAAGTCAAGCTGGACCTAATCCCCAATCTCAACATCCAGTGGTTCCACCTTGTGAACCCTTAAATACTATTAGCATTAATGTTGTGGGACCTCTCCCTCAAGCCTCTAATTGTCATTGGTTCCTTCTTCTAGCCGTGGATCATTTAACTAAGTGGATTGAAGATATACCACTACCATCAGCTATGGCAAAAGCTAACGCCAAATTCTTATTTAATCAGATTATCACACAGCATGGATGCCCTAACATAAACCTTTCCAATAACAGGAAAAACTTCCAATCATCGCTGGTGAAAGATTTGGCTGAGCTGATGGGAACCACACAGGTATTTTCCACCCCCTACTATCCTGCAACCAATGGAATGATAGAGCGGGCAAATGGTATTCTAACTGCAACCCTCCAAAAAATGGCTATGACTGACCCCTTCATTAGCCCCAATATTTGCCTAGTGCAATTCTGTCCTTTAGATCAGCTATAATTGAATAATTAAGATGTCGCCCTTCCAAAAGTTAAACAAAAAATCCACAGCTGCCTTCTAAAGTGCAGGCTATGCTTGATCAAGCCTGCCCTGAAGCCTTGAAGTCACTATACAAAGTATTTTCTATGAAATTATCTGACTTCAGGCCCTGGCTTCCAAAACCTATATGACACAACTAGTAAAAAAAATCAGTTTAATGACAAACATGAACCTCTACACACCTTTTCAACCTGGTGCCTTAGTTTTTTCTACCACCATTAGCTGAGAGGTCATAATAACAAATTAGTCATTAACTGGTTGGAGCCCTACAAAGTCATTTATAAGTGGGGCAACGAACACTCAATTGTAGAGGTCGTTCAGGGTACTGTGTTAAAACAAATACATAGTCACTTTCTCTAACCATTCTTCCCCCTACGACAAGATCTAGAAGGGGGCGTAGTCAGATTTCTACGTTATTTGGAGATTCAGATGTGTCAGATGATGGGACAAAAACCCAAACCATCAAAATGGCTGAAACCACTATTGGGGATAATCCCCAACGAAATTCCAGCCCTCTAGATATTGGGGATAATCCTTGACTAATTTCAAGCCCTAATATCAGGGTTCAAACCCAATCTATGCAGTGAAAGAATCCCAATTGGAAATGAGAATAGATCTTAGCTTAGTACGCATTAAGATTGACCAAACAAAACTCACATATAATGATGTTTTCTAAGCCATAAACTTTACTCTCTCTTTTCGCCACTTTTAAGTTAAATTGGCCTTCCTCTATTTTTTTTAGGAGGTAGTAATAATTAGGATTTATGATGTCAGGGACATTAACCTGAGTAAAGGCTTTCCCGCCAATAGAGAAAAAAACTATTTTGTGATACCGATATGACTGGATGATAAGCCCTTAGTCATTACAGTGGAATGGGTCAAATCCGCTGAGTCTAAGTATGAGTACATTTTCTGGGAACCTTATGATGAGGCAATATGGGGCTGGGAAAGTATATTGAATCTCCTTCAAATCCAGAAATAAGGTAATGTCAATGAACGATGAACAATGAAATGTCAATTTATGAAAAATAGTGAGTGGATTGCCTTAATTAAAGCTATTGTAAATTTGATACAAAGCATCCTCTGCTGGTACCAATGAGGATGAGGCGGAATAAATTACCAAGCAGAATGGTTGGTATTGACCAAAGTTGCTGAGATATCAGCAAATATAATTAAATTGGAAGAGGAGGTTGTTAGTAGTTTAGAGTAAGCGGAACAGCAAGGATCGCTGTATATATATTAAATTAAAATAAAGAGTGTCTTTGGAACAATTGCTCCCTATTTTAATTAAAGGTTAATGCTTTATTTTGAGGTTGACAATCATCATATTGTCAGTCCTATTGCTCAGTGAGCTTAACCCTGTGAAAAACCCCTTTGGCGTATCTCACCAATTCCTCCAAAATTATAACAGTGGTGCTCACTACAGGGGGCCATTAATCAATCACAAAAACAATAAAAATCCTCAGTCACAGGCCATTTCGCATCAGGACTGCTTTGACAAGGGAACTTCCCAACACGCTGCACCAGTTGAAAATGCAGAGCTCAAGATTGCCTTGTATGCTGTGCTCCAATAGAAGAAGGAGCTTCTTCAGTAGGTTTGTATTGATAAGCTGCCTCCATTTGAATGTGATGGGAACATCCATGGTCTATTTTAAGCAATTTGAGCTTGCAACAGAAGATGCTTCAGATTTGGCGTAAGGCAAATTTGTTAATATCCACCTTGGATGTTGAAAGCGCCGACCAGGTAACTTATTATCTTCCAAACAGTTCCGTTGCCTATCAAGAATTTAAGGATACTGTGCTGCATTTGTTCGGAGGAACCACAAAGATGTTGCAGCGGAAGGCTGAGTTCTTAACCATTGGGTTCCAGAATACTAAGAACTTCACCGCTTTTGCTAATTTAATTATGGAAGAAGCCCATGTGTTAATTGGGGCAGGTGTTCTAGCTGAAGCTGATGTATGGATTGCAATGACTTCTGAAGTGAAGCCATACAAGGAGCTTTACAATGTCTTGGCTCCATATCTAGAGGACGACGTACCCTTGCTTAAAATCGTTCAAATTGTATGCTGTCTATCCACTACCTTTCTTTTTCCCAATATAGAGAGGAAACCTACGGCCCCCACTGCAAGACTTTCTTATATGGGGGAATTATCCCACCATATACAGCATCCGCTTAGTAACTCCTGTCCTTATTATCACTATGCTCTGTGCTCCCAACCAAGTTGCTATCAGCAGTACAACTATCAGGTGGGGTCCGTTCACACCACTCGACCTCAGTTCAACTTTTGGTGTGGCCCATCTTACAACAATCAAGGAGGCAGGTCCTATGAGGTCAATCGTTTTGAGTATGGATGCTCTGGGCACCTTGTAAGAGATTGCATTAATCATTGGGTCCATTACCTACCGCAGGATCAGTGCAATAAGGGAAAAGTCAGAGTGGAATAGAGAAGGAACTATCTACCTCCACTTTTCTGACCCAAAACGTCCCAACTGCACCTATCCCCGACATTTAGTGAAAGATCCTCAGTATGACGACGCATTTCTATAATATCAGCCAGTTGAAGGGGTGAATGTACTGACACAAGCAATTCAAGGAAACGGCGAAAATAGGATCTCAGGAGCAACCAAAGCCTTATGCCTGTCAAATTCTTGACCAACTTTTTACAGATGAACCAAATATGTCCGCTGATGCGCCTCTCTTTAAAGGGGTTACGCTTCCCTCCCTAGGGATGCTGTCGGGCCATCAGGGATGAATCATTGGCAGAGCATATATCTGAAGGCAGGGCTTTGAAGCTTGCAGCCTTGGACGAGATGTTCTCCATTAGAATGAAGTAAATAAAGCAAAGAATATGTTCTGCTGAGAAGTACTTTAACTAGAGTAATCAAGCACTATTTATAGTGCTTCAAAGTGTAAGGATAGGAATAGGGATTTTAAGTGTAGTGTCATGGGACCTGTAGGAAAGTTCAATACTGGGATAGGTGGGAATAGATAAAAGTGTGGATTGAGATTAGATAACAACTTGGAAATGTAAATATTCCCCAGATTTGGCATATTTCACGCAAAGCACCAAATATGGTATTCCAGTTAAATCAAACTCCATGCTCAAAATTACGGGGCCAATTGAAAATTTATGCCCTTCATATGAATATATCATCCTTCCCCCTGGACAAGGCTTTCACCTAATCCAGGAAGAATCCTGACAACTCCCTCCCCCAAGCCTTGCCTTAGGGGAGTAAGTTGTGACCTGAGGGTTAAAATTGATGGAAGGATCAAGCTCAGGGATGTAAGGAGCCTCGTTCTTGATGCAGACCAGGTTGGTGATGCCAGTGTGGGAGTTGTGGAAGTAGCGGTAGGCCTTAGCTTGGCACTCAGCAATCTTGAGGTGGTAGGACTCATACTCGGAGCAGCTCAGGTAGATATTGAAATCCAGCTCCTTTATGGCGAGGTCAATGTCAGCCTGTGGGATGCAATTGGCAGCTTTGCTAAGCGGCTCCAGGTGGCGGAGTGAAGCCTGGACAGGGTCCACGAGGCCACCAAGCTTGTGGGGGTGGCACTGCATGTAGCTCTCCTGAACCATCAGCGGCGCAATTTGAAAATCATGAAAATGGAACTCAAAACGGTCAGTCAGGGTGTGGCTCTCATGAGCTGCGGCATGATCTTGGAGGTAAGCCTCTGTGTTAAAACACTCAGATCGTTATTTGAAAAAGGTGGCTTCAAGTTCCTCAATCTGTGATTCACTGCAGACTGAGCGATCTAGTTTTTTGAAGTGGCTGGCTTTGAGTTGACTTCTGGTTTTGAGGTAAATCGCCTTTAGGTCAGATAACTCCAGCCTAAGCTGCAAATTGTCAATCTTGAAGCATTTTGATCTGGTCAGTCTTGTCCCAAATCTCTGACTGCAGGCCAACCAGCAGCCTCCATTATTGAATAACTTCTGACTTGGAGGCTTTAACCCCGCCTCCAACTGCACTATCCTTTCACATGTTTCCTGCGCCACCTTGGTCATGCTGGTCTCAGCCTCTTTAAGATTTCAATTCAACTCGTTTGCCATCCGAACCTGGCATCTTTTGATCACCTTATCCGCCAAAAGATACAGGTTAAGTTCAGAGGAGATGTTGTCATCAGTGATCTGCGTAGGTGAGCAACCCCACAAGTTTTGAAGATGACCAAACAATTATAGGGTTTTTCCTCTTGAAAGTTTTAAAAGGGAGGCCTTCTCAAGTGACGCTGAACCATTGCCTCTGGATTAGGGCAAGCAAATCTCACTCATGACCAAAAGTGACCTGTGCAACAAATTTTGAGAGGGAAATTTATAATGGCCCAAAAGGTAGGCATTAAAAGTGGAGGTAATGTCTGCCAGGTCCTTGAGCTTCACTTTTCAGGACCCTCGTTTATGACAGGATTGGCGCTATCCCAATCTGAGAGCCGAACTTGGTAATCTTAATTTTCCATTGCAGTGAATCTGGCCCAACCTCTGGAGGGGAGCTGTCAAAGTCAAAATGCATTATAAATGCTGGAAAGGAGTTATTGAGCTTATAATGAATGGTGCAAAAGTAAGTCCCAGGTATTTTGTCTGGCTTTTTCAGTGCATCATCATTTTGATTGTTTTCAAGGCTTCCAGAAATTTCTTGAGACTTGCTGACTTCTTTGAGTTTGGAAACTAGTTCTTGACTTGTCCCAATTTAATCAATTTAGTATTGTCAATGCTCACTGGCCAAATTTGACATGTTGCTCAGCACTTTAGGGTCTAAAGTGGCTATGAGCTTTGTTTCCACTTTCTGCTCTGAAGCAGCAGAGTGGGAAATGACATTGAGAGGGGGTTTTGTTCTTTATTACCTAAATAAATGTTGTTGTTAATATTGAAATCATTTTTTGTTAAATTATGAGATTTCATTTTTTTATCTTCGCTCTTTGATTGGATGATAAGCATCAATTTGGCCAGCTTCTTTTTATAATGCTCACTTTAGAGAAAAATCTAAAAAGTTTCTCATCATAATGTGAGACCCATCCTATAGGCTAGTAGTCATTTCTCTGTGTGATATTTTCCCAGGCATCTCTTTGGTCATTGTCCCATTTTTCTTACTATATTTTGCTTCTACATATAATAAAGTATTACCTTTTCGATCTCTTAAATTTATTATGTTGGTTATATTGCTCTTTGACATCTGTTTCAATTATTTCAGGCATATATAATAAATCAAGTAAGGGATTGAGTCATCCTGGTGTTTTAAACGTATAGGAGCTTCTTCTCTAGGGCATGTAAAGCTCTTCTTAGTAAAATCACTTCCCACAGTTACTGCATCTTGTCCATTCCAGTGTAGGTATGTTAAAAGATCAGGGTCCAGAGTACCTACTGAGGATTGATAACCCTTGTCGTCCAAGGTTGAGGCTATAACCTCATGGTGCAACTTGGAAGCGACCTGACAGAAAGCACCATTTTGTCAAGTCACCAGGGAGGAATCATTAGCGGTGCGTATATCTGAAGGCGGGGCTTCAAAGCTTGCAGCCATGGACAAGACGTTCTTTATTATAATAAAGTAAAATAAAGTAAAGAATATGTTCTGCTGAGAAGTACTTTACTTAGAGTAACCAAGCACTATTTATAGTGCTTCAAAATGTAAGGATAGGAATAGGGATTTTAAGTGTAGTGTCATGGGACCTGTAGGAAAGTCCCAATACTGGGATAGGTGGGAATAGATAAAAGTTTGGATTAAGATTAGATAACAACTTGGAAATGTAAATATTCCCTGAATTCAGCATAATTCAGGCAAATCCCCAAATTTGGTTTTCTAGTTAAATTGAACTCCATTCTTAAAATTATTGGGCCACTTGAAAATTTATGCCCTTCATATGAATATATCAACCTTCCTCCTGGAAAAGGCTTTCACCTAATCCAGGTAGAATCCCGACAGATGCTATTGTTAAAAAATCCCCTAAAGTTGGTGAGGGTATTATGAGCTTTTTATGGAAAAGAGATTTATTAGATGTCCACGTGGTAAACAAACAGAATTCATCTTACTCTTAGTGTACATACTGTGGCATTGTCATAGCAAAAACCAGAGTCCATGCTATATTTTGATACTGGGGCTCCAGTTAACAAAGTGTCCACAAAGTTGGTGGCAAAGTTCACTAAAGCCTGACGTGGAACATTGTATGGTGTATGAGACTGCGGGCGCAGAAAGCACGGTCTCTGAAGGAGCATACAGCGCGCTACTCTTACTGTTTGGGTCAATTATCATTGTAGCCCCAGCGATAATGCTACCAAAAATAACTATTACCTGTTAATTGGAACTTCTTTTATGAGAAACTTCAGGGCTGTTGTTAATATGACGGCGGAGACCTTTGAAATTCTGGGGCAGCAGATCCCAATCTACTTCACCTCCAGAGGAATGCTGATGGATCTGGTGCACATGAGTCATATTAACCTTGCTTATGGTGATGAGGTAATTCTGATTCATTACCATCAACTAAAGAGCAAGATCCAGGCCCTTCCCCATCAAACATATGAATATCAAGGGCTACTGCTTAGAGTTTCTGGCCCTATATCTATCCCCTCCATCCACCAAATAATAATAAACACTGAGTTAGAGGTAGAAGTGCCTGCTGGGCTTTATGGGGAGGTCATTGGGCCCTATCAGTAATTGCGGCTTAAGCCCCACATGGCCCAAGACATTATAATCCTGGGACATGGGGAGATTAAGGTATTGGTAGTGAATCTCCAGAACGGACTGATGAAAATCTGCTGGCACCAAATAGTGGCATATTTACATTTGATCCCAGTTGAGGAGGTCTCTGGGTTCATGAAGACTGTTTGCTGGATAATTTCGGTCTTCCCATTGAACCGTAGATTGGCGTAATGACAGTTGTACCACATTAAAATTTAATGGGGCTATTAGGAAGACCAGAAAGGTAGGAGGAAGCCTTATTCTAAAAATACAACGAAATCTTTGCTGTCAATGATCATTATTTAGGGTGCGCACAGGGAGTGGTCCATCGAGTGGACACTGAGGATCATCCCCCTATCAGATCTTGGCTGATCCGCCAGTCTAGGGCAGCTGAGGAAGTAGTAATCAATGATATCAAAAAGTTACTCAAACAAGAAATGCTCAAACCATCAAAGAGTCTGTGGGCTTCACCTCTTCTGATTGTAAAAAAGAAGGACGGCACCAACTGCATAGTAATAGATTACCAGAAGCTCAATAGTATCACCAAGAAGGTCTCATAACCCTTGCCACGAATTGACAATGCTTTGGATTGATTAGGGGAGCTCGTTACTTCTCCGTGATGGATTTTATTCCAGTTATTGGCAAATCAAGCTGCCCACAGTGGAACAGGAGAAATGCGCCATAAGCACGTCTATATGGCTTTTTCAACCGCCCATATGCCCAAAGCTGTGTAGCGCCCCAGCTACATTCCAACGGGCGATAAACACTATCCTTGGCAATCTTAAGTTGTCATGTGTCCTAGTGTATCTCAATGAAATCAATGTATTCTCACGTACCTTTTCTGATCACCTTAATCATTTGGATGAGGTATTCTGACGACTGACTGAGGCCAACATTAAGATCAAACCCTGAAAATGTCACTTTTCAAGGATCAGCTGGAGTACCTCATCTTCGAGGTCAATGTAACTGGGTTGAAACCTCAACCATCCAAGGTGGAGGCCATCCTTAAGATGACTATGCTGAACAGTAATCAGGACATTCAGGTATTCTTGGGGATGGTTGGCTACTACCATCGCTTCATACCCAACTTAAATTTTATTGGAGGACCACTATTCAAGTTATTAAAAAAGGATACAATGTTTAAATGGACGGAACTCTGTTGACGCTCTTTTGACACAATTCATATGGCATTAATCAATTGCCCGTGCTCTGCTGCCCAAATTTTGATAAATAATTCATTGTTCAGATGGATGCATCCCATTCCGCCTTTGGGGCAGTGCTATCTCAAAGAGACAATTAGGGGGAGGAGCATCCAGTTGCATACTGAAGTTGGAGCCTGAATTGCCATGAGCATAATTATACCGTGAATGAGTGAAAGTACTTAGTGGTGATATACGCTTATAACAATTTAGAGTATATCTGCATGGAGTGAAGTTCAAGGTCATAATAAATCATGCTTTGTTACTCTTGTTTGCAGAACCTCAAGGAGCCAGAAGGGCGTCTATCTCGATGGGCCCTCAAACTGCAGGCTTACAGCTTTGAGATCCTCCACCAACCTGGAGCCAAACACCAGATTGCAGATTGCTTATTGAGATTGCCCACGATTGCAGTTACACCAGATCTGAGTAAAAAAATGTTTAATAAGATGTTCAGCGGGAATTACGATGATGAACCGCCTAAGTTATCAAAGTACTAGATGGAATAAAGGCCAATACATTCCAGAAGAATGGTGAGTTATATAAGTGGATGGGAGACACTATGGTGAATATACCACAGTTTTCTTCTCAACCAAACGTTGTCATGAGCGCACACTGAGCAGTTGAAATGGTGGAGTATGCAAGACCCTGGAGCTGTTGTGGCCTAGGTACTACTGGGAAAACATGCAGTTTGATGTGCTCAGAACCATTTCCTGCTGCCACTAGTGCCAAATGAAAAAGCCGTTCTGCCAGAAGAGCTCATACTGGTTAGTGAAACCCCATTTTGCTTAGAATATGGTTTCCCTGGTTGTTGTTAGGCCTCTGTCAACAGTATCCAACTAGTCAAAGTACATTCTGGAGGCAATTGTCCACTTGACCAGGTGGGTTGAAGCACGGGTAACATGTGAATTGGGGGCGGTCACAGTGGCCAAGTTCATAATGAAATGTATTATCCAGTGTTGAATTTTGGGCCTACTTCGGATGGCTGGTTCTTCTTCTACAATAAGATGGAGTTTTGAACGTCTATTGTATGGAGACAATAGACCAGACGGTGACTATAGTTAAGATATAACTCCTTGGTAATAACACTTGAAGTCATATTCTTCTATCATTACTTAGACAATGGCATGCTGCCCTGATTCTTTTATCTTAATTAAATTCTTGACTTAATAAAACATAAAGTATTAAATACAAAAAAGCTTATAAATTATACTATGAGCTTGTGGAAATAGTTGATGATAATTTACTAGTATCAACTTGGAGATAATTTATAGGGTTTGATATTCACCACACCTTACCCATGACGCCTTATTTTCAATGGCACTTGGCCAGAGAAAGTAATGAGTCTGTTTGAGGATCTACAATCCATTTGACTCAGGACATCTCAAATGCCTCAGAGTCAGTCTCAAACTCGGAAATATTCTCAAGACAGCGTTTCTAACGCATCTGTAAATAGCTGAACTGATTATCTTCTCAAGCAATCAGCAGCACATACCAAGGCGATTTACATTACTTATTAGTAATTGATTTGATTAAAACCTTGATCAACATTAAAAGCTAATTTTGACATGGAAAAAAGCCCATGTGCTCAAATCATCAAGTCAAACAATTATTTTAAGTCCACACTAACCAACAAAGCCCTCAAGTCCATGTCATATTAGTCAAATATTATTAGTTGAAATTTCTAGGCCGCGAATCCCAAGCTTTGCATAAGCTTAGGATATTCCTGATCCATAATCACTGATATCAATATGATTCATAATAAATTTAGCATTTTAACATTATTATGTCCCTATCAAATAGTCAATAATTAGATCCAGTCAACAACTCAGCATCCAGAAACATGGCTGCGCTCAGTTCATCCTTACCAATAATGGAACTAACATCACTTACAACATCTTCTAAAGCTGAATGAACTCATGGCCATCCACGGGGTTCTAATGACCCCATACCACCCTGAGTTAATGGGATGGTTGAGCGTGTGAAAGAGACTTTAGTTATTATACTCTTAAAATTTTTAAGTGGATCAATCTTCAGATTGAATTAACTCCTGTCCATCGCTGACATTGTGTATAACATCAGGTATCATTCCGCCATGGGGAAGAGTCCCTTTTAGTTTGCTGTATGTATGACACCCTGCTCTTCCAGCGTTGCTTTATTCTTGTGTAGAAGATACCGGCGGAATAGATCCACACCGTTATTTGATTAACCTAGAAAATATGCTGATAAAGCTGCAAACTGAAGCGTACTTGTGCATCTTAGCTAATAAGATTAAGATTCAGGATGGAAATCAGTTACAGCATGGCATCTTAGCGCAGTTCAAATATGAAGATATGGTTCTGTTCCATGATCATCACAGGTTTGGACGGAGACACAAGTTGGCCAACATCTGGATTAGTCCATTTGAGATAATTGAGAAGATGAGTGTTGATCCTTACACCATCAAGGATACCGCAAGCGGTTAGATCATCAACCTAGTGCACACAAAGTTCCTTCAGCCATATAAACAATAGGAGACTAATTGTCCAGTCAAGGGGGTAATGTTGCAGTACTGATATGACTGGGTGATAAGCCCTAAGTCATTACGGCGTAATGGGTCAAATAATCCAAGTCTGAGTATGAGTATGATTATTTGAGCGCCTTATGATGAGGCGATATTGGGTTGAAAAGGTATTGGATCGCCTACAAATCAAGAAAGAAGGCAATGTTGATAAACAACAAACAATGAGATGTAGATGTATGACGGATAGTGAGTGGATCGCCTCAAATTAAGGTGATTGTGTTTTTAATACATAGTAACCTCTGCTGGAACCAATGAGAATGTGGAAGAACGAATTACTAAGCAGAATGGTCATTATTGACTGAAGTTGCTGAGGTATCAGCAAAGACAAGTGGATTGGAAGAGGAGGTTGTTAGTAGTTTAAAGTGAGTGGAGCAGCAAGGATCTACTGTATATATATCAAATCAAAATAAATAGTTTCTTTGGGGAAATTGCTCTCTATTTTAATAAAAGGTTATTACTTTATTTTGAGGACGACAATCATCATATTGTCAGTCCTAATGCTCAGTGAACTTACCCCTGTTCAAAACCCCTTTGGCATATCTCACCAATCCTGCCAAATTTATAACATACTTTAAACAAGCACCCAGGAACTTTGGGTTTCCTGGCTTTTAAAAAAACGGGACAGGTGGTCTAAATTTTTTAGTCCTGATAATTCTATCAGTGTTTGATTACCAATACAACTCCCTTAAGGGCACACAAAGCTTGTTACCAGATGCCCTATCTTGGAACCCTGACTCGCCTTTAGCCAGCACTAGTTGATGCCCACAATACTCAGGTCTTGATTAATCTTGAACAGTTGAAGTAGAGCCCACTGTCAAGCCCCTGCTCTGCTTATGATAGAACCTTTGGATGTGATGCTGACACCCCTGCACGCTTTAGGTTGTCACAATCCCTGTCAGCTGACTAGATAGGATTAATCAGGCCTTTCATAGAAATAGAGAACCCCTGGACAAAGGCTACCATTGCTAGATGAGATCATCTTCCATCTAGGCAAGTGGTGATTACCACCTGAACCCCTGCATGAGGAAGTGATCCGTGAAGCTCATGACCCCCCAATTGCTTGCCACCATGGCAAGGAAAAGACATTTTAGTTGATACACCGCTCCTAAAGTGGAAGGGAATTGCCACAGATGTGGCAAAATTCACAAAGTTCTGCTTGACGTGTAAACCAGTTGAAGCATAGTCGCCTGAAGAGTGCTGGGTTGCTTGTTCCCCTCCAAGCCACTGAGGGCCCTTGGACATCAGTGTCTGTCGATTTTATTGTGGAATTCCCTTTGTCCTAGGGCTATGATGCAGTAATGGTTGTAGTGTACCGTTTTACAAGGATAACCCACTTCATTCCTGCAACACCACCATTACTTCATTTAAGACAGCCCGCCTCTTTGTAGAACACATCATTTGTTTACATGGTCTCCCAAGGAGATTATCTGCAATTGTGGCCCATAATTTAACGCTCAGATCTGGGAAGCCCTACTTTTCATCCTAGTCATCCGCCCCTGCCACTCCACAGCCTTCCACCCCCAGTCAGATGGGCAGACGGAGAGGGTGAACCAAGTTTTGGAGCAATCTTTTAGTAGTTATTTTAACGCTGAAGAGAACAAACGGGCCTCTCACCTCCCACTGGTGCAAATTGTCTATGATAACCTTACTCATACCTCTACAGGAGCATCCTTTTTTCACAAACTATGGTTACAACCTGTAAAAATTTACTCTGGAGCTGATTATTGGTGGTCAACCTTAGTAATCTTTCTACTGCACAGGTTTAATTTCCTCGTGCACCTCGCGTTGTAAGAATATATATAATCTGATAATAGTATGATTACTATTATCCGTAGTTAAGTGAGAACTATTTTCAGGCCCAACGCTTTGGCCGGTATTTCTTATTAATACTTGATGTCATACTCATAGGGATTCATTCCCTATGTTACTGTCCACTCAATCTTCATTAAGATCCTCTGATGGCAGTCTCCTTTGGCCCAACACACAGTCAGCAGCAATCCCTTAGTCATGGTTCCCTTCATCTCTAGATCCCCACTCAGATATCTACTCTTCTCTGAGAGTCTGCCAATTATTGCCTTCTGCAATAATATCCTTAAGATGGAATCTTCACGCTAGATGCTGATAGTCTAACTATTACCAAATCCACAACAAAATAATAATGTTTTAAATTAGTAATGAGTATAAGAGTATATGTTAATGTGTGTTTAAGTGTGTTTTTTATTATAGTGAATCCTAGGGGATTAGACTGTCTAACCCTTGGTTGACACCTCTTTGATGAAACAGCAGCCGTTGCCATTGAATCACCCTTCCTCATCTCAGCAGCGATGGTCTTCCCCATCCTGGCTAGAATTCTGACGTTGGACATCCTTGAGACCTCAAACAGAAAGAGTCAGAAACATGTCCCTAACATTTTCCTCTTGATCCAAGCAAATCAACCATAATTTGCTAGCGACCTGCTTAGGTAGTGGAACTTTTTACCCATTATGGCAGGTTGCTTCACCAACCAATTGATTCACTAGTTGCAGGTGGCATCACTTGCCCCGCAACTCATCAAACATTCCCAATCAGTTGGTGATGAAACCTGACCAATCCCAATTGGTACACCTAATAGTTAATCACTATCAGATGCCCTTATTTCGTCAGCCGCTCCACCCGATGAGATATTAGGTATTCATCTGGATTGATCCCCGATGGATACAACTAGACAAATATCTTAAAATCCCCCAAACATAGTTCCTCCAAATTCTGGGTCAACCAAGTTCCAATTCACTTCACTTTAGGGAATTTATTTCTAGTGATACCAGGTAATCTAGCAGGCTGGGAATATGGGAAAAAAATCCCAACACATCCCCCTCTTGCCTAGATTTCCAGCAAGAAAAGGACTGGGGCATGGAAACACCACTTCAGACACCCTTTCAAATACTTCATTGGTTCAAGCAGAGTACACTCAATAATACTCAATGCTGCTTAGGACAACCTTCAGCATATGGCATTCCTCCTCTTCCTCCTTGCTACCACCTACTCAGAGCGCGGTCCCCACGACCTCTTGTCATGCCGGGCTGATTGATTTACTCATGATGATATTTTTCCTGGGATCTGGTTTCCCCCCATCAGGGTATATGACCTGCTGTCATATTCAGGATTCTTGGTCCGGCGTCCTTGAATTCCTGATTCTCTCCTCATCCTAGACAGGAGACTCTTGACATCAATGTTTGTTTCACAGCTTGATAAAGAATACTTATTTATGTTCACCTTTATTATTTTTCTCATAACCTCTTAGCTGTAAATCATTCTTAATCTTTCCTTCAGAAAGCTTATTTAATTAAATATATGAATTTAATTTCCCAAAATTAGAGCCTAATGGATTATAGAGTGCATAATGTCAACTTCTATATATGTCTGACATCCCCCCTCTAGTCCTGCTCATATGTTGAACTCAGAATCCCGTTATCAGCAACTTCTGAACAGTCTGTCAAATTTGGACTTCCACCTCTTCCAGCAGATGAGTCAGGATGCTTGGCGGAACCTCTTCTATGGTCCTTCCAGGACTCATACGCCTAGTCTGGTGAAAGGGGCTAGTCCTTCCATCAAATTACCAGAAACGGTATCCAATCCCACAGAAACCAGGAGTGCCATCATTTCGAATAACTCTCAGCCAACTCTTCCCATGCAGTCAATCCACAAGTTGGATTTTGAAACCCTTCTGGATTCAGCTCCTTTCACTGAGGCTCTTTACATCATTGTTGATGCTCCGGAGGTTATGCCAACTGCTTTAAATTGTTCATTCTTGGCTGGGTCAGGTTTGCTCCCTGAGTTCCTCTTCTGACTCGGACAATTTTACCAGCCCACTGTGCTGGTTTCTGAGCTTTCAATTGGGAACAGCATTCATACCTAGCTCCCCTATGCTGAACTTCAAGAACAAGTCACTGAGGCGTTGTCATTAGTGCTGAATCCCTCACATCTGGACAACCTTCTGGATTGGGATACTGCCACTTATGCTCTCCGCTTTGCCATCCAAGTTCTTTGAAGTTGGTCAATGAAGCTTCCAGCCTCGCCTGACTTTCATCAGTCATTCAGCTTCAGCTTCCATGAAGCCTGTAGTCATCGTTTACAAAATGTAATCCGCTCTTTACATGACTACCTCTTCTCTGGAGCTTCTCATCGCTATCTTCCATTGATGACGTTGATTGGGGCATGATTTGACAACCCCCTCGATATTCCTTGCTTGCTGCTGGCTCACATGTCCAGTGTTCTTGATGAGGCCCGTCAGAAGGCACTCAAGACAAATCTTCCAGCACCGGTGCCTTATTGGTATTACTTGGGGTTATTCACCAATTGCCTCTTCCTTTATTGCTGTTTTCCTCCCCGCTCTAGGGTTTTGCGATTGGCATCTTCTGACATATTCATTTCCCCCTAGTCGCATTCTCTCAGGGCTCAGCGTCAGCTCAACAAACGTGGTTTCATGTAGGTCTCGCCCTTGCAAGTGTTTGATCACATATCAATCTTGATGGTCTATTCCTTCCTACCGCAATCCATCCTCCCTCCCCCAAGAGGCGACATAGGCGGAATCATCCTCACACTGAGGACAACCAATAAAAAATAAAAATCTTATAAAAATATATTGGCTTTATTTCTATGCATTTTTAAAAATCTCTTTTTTTCCAATAATTTATCAATTTTTTTATTTTTATTTCCCTTTTTCTATGGGACTTGACCTTGTTTCAGAACAGAGGTCCATCTTTTCCCACAAACTGGATCCTGGGCACTTAAACCTACCAGTTTCCTATGATTCAGAGGTCCTTTTTTTGGACTTAACCATCTAGATTGGTTCAGAGGTCCTTTTTTGGACTTGACCTAATCATCAGGACATGACCAACTTAATGGTTTATTGGTCCTTTGGGAACTCTCTTTTTTTTTTTCTTCAATCCAACACTTTTTATACCTAGCATGGACTTGATTTATTACTCTTCCATCCAAGAGATTCTTGATGGAATAACGCATTGGTCGCTGTCTTAGTGATTACTTTGAATGGACCATACCATAATGCATCCAACTTGTTTCTTCATCCAAAACCATGCGTAATGCAATAGGCGACTCTTTCTCCTATTTGATATTTTACTAATGGTGGTCAGTTTTTACCATCCATTGATTTCACTCATATCCTTTTCTTTAAGGTAGTAGCAAATGCTTGTGATTGCATGTTGATCAGGATACTCATCAGTTGGTTCAGTTATTGTTTAGTACTCATCCCTGATTTAGGCTCTACTACTGAATATAATATTGGTGGTAACGTGGCCTTCCTCCTATAAAGTAAACCAAACGGCGTCTTTCCAGTCGCCATATGATGACTGATGTTATAGGCAAAAATCACCAAACTCAGGTATATTCCCCACGCGGAAATTCTCACTGTGAATAGCTTCCTCAGCGATGTGGCCAGCATCCCATTGACCCATTATACCAGTCCGTATGTTTCTGGCTGGTATGGTGCTGACATGACTCCCCAGATCCCCATTATTTCGTTTAGCCTCAGGATCACATGAGACGTGAAGTTGGTCACATTATTGCTCAGTATAACTTGTGGACATCCATGCCAGTATACTACTTGATCCAGGATGAATCTCACAGTTCTGGTAGCATCAACTCTGGTTAATGCCTTCATTTCGACCCATCTCATCAGATGGTCAATGGTTACTATGATGTATTTCACTCCTCCTGTACTCATTGCCAGCGGTCCCATCACATTGATAGACACTGTGTGCCATGCAAATCCAGGTCGGACCAGTCAGAAACCAGTTGTATTCTTGTGTGGTTTATGCAGTTGGCATTCCACGCAACAAGCCAGATGATCCGTGACATCATAGTTAATCGATTCCCAGTAATAATACTGGTGAATATGGTCAGTCATTTTTCTCAGGCCTCCATGCCCGACAACCTTATAGCGGCTTGAATGATTGCTGCTCTTTTCAATGGCTTTGGGAATAATAGCCATTTCCCATTTATCATCTTGAATATTTGTCCATCCATGATCTAGGTGTTTTCCATCACTTTTCAAAGTGCACCTTGGATTTCTCAAGGCTCATCCTCAATTCTTCCTTAATCATTCTCTGGAATAGCTCATCCGCCTGCAAATATACCAACTGGACCATTGGTAACCGCAATAAGCCATCCACGTTCTGGTGAGAAGCCCCTGCTCAGTGGACTATCTCATAATCATAAGCCTGAAGCTTGAGTGCCCATTGGGCCAGTCATCCTTCAGGTTCCCGCAGATTGTGCAGCCAATGCAGCAAAGAGTGTTCCATCACCACCTTAAAGTGCATTCCGTGAACATACACCCAAAACTGTTCACAGGCGTAAATGACTGCAAGGCATTCATGCTCAGTCACAGTGTAATTCCTCTCAGTGTTAGAGAGTGTTCAGCTCACATATGCCACCGGATTTTCATCCTCAAGTTCATCTATTTGGCTCAGTATGGCGCCAATCGCCATCAACAAAGAATCAATTTGAATGATAAACTCCTGAACAAAATTCAGATATTTAAGAATCAGCGAATTTATCAGATACTAGCATAATTCATCGAAAGAGTCCTGGGCCTCTTCATTCCCTATAAATCCTTTTTTCAGATCCTTTAAATAAATGAAATAAAGGCTCAGCTATTCAGTTGAAATTCTGAATAAATCTTCTATAGTATCTGACCATCCCAAGGAATACTTGGATGTCTTGGACACTCTTCAGCACAGCCATCTGCTCAATAGCTGCTATCTTCTGGTTTGTGGCTGCAATTTACTTGAGTTGATCACAAATCCCAGGTATTCCAACTCTTTCTTGAAGAAGTGGCACTTCCTTGGCTTGATCTTCAGGTTAGCCACGGACAGTCTCTTAAAAACTTCTTTTAAGTGGTGCAGGTGATCAGTAAACGTTCTACTGAACACATTGATATCATCCAGATATATCAGGATGCACAACAACTTCAGGTCGCTCAATATCACGTCCATGGCCCTCTGAAACGTCGTGGGCGCATTACAAAGACCCTAGGGCATCCTAGTCAGCTGGTATAACCCCTGTGCGGTGATAATCACACATTTTTCCTGGTCTTCTACTGGCAAGTCAATCTGCCAGTATCCCCAGATTAGGTCCATCGCGGATAAATACTTTGCTTCTCCCAATTGATCCAGCACATTGTCAATCCTCGGTAGGGGAAATAAGTCCTTCTTCACAGTTTTATTCAGCCTCCAATAGTCAATCACTACCTTATTCGATCCATCTTTTTTCTTTATGATCAAAATTGGGCTTGCCCAGAAACTTGACGACGAAACTAGAAGCCCATGCTTTACTAGTTTGCTGATCTCATCTTCCACTACCACTTTGGCGGCTTTTTATCTTTGTATCAGTCTCATTCTTATCGGTAGATTTTCCCCAGTGTTGACTTTGTGAATTACACCTTGCGCACATTCCAAATTGTGATTGTCCTGAGAGAATACTTCCCAATATCTCTCAAATAATTCGAGCACCTCCTCCTTCTGCCCTTCCAGCAGATCTGCGAGCTGCTCTCCTGATCAGCTAATAAGTTGATGCTTTTGGCTGCTCCAGCCAGTAATCCCATCTCATCAGGAGTATAAAATTGTGGAATCTTCTAAATTCAGCCATTGGGATTAAATGAATAAATGTGATGATTTGATTTCTCTTAATCTTCATTAGTTTTTCGCTTAGATTTATCTAGAGAACTCGTATTTCTCCATGGCCCAGCATGATTATCCCAGGAGCCACCCATGGCTCCACTCTGGACTTCTTCCAGGGGCTTCCAACTTCTCCATACAACAGCTCCAGAATCTCTAAAGTCAACCCTGTGTTGACTATCATCTGCGATCTGGCCAGTATGGTTTTCTCCTTCTTGATCTGCAAGAGAATTCCCCAGTTTTCTAGGATTTCTGCTGACATCTCTTGTCACTTCCTACCAACTAATTTGTACTGAATTGGTACAATGCCATCATTGTATATCAGATTAATGAAGTTATTTCTCCGGTTCAATGTAACTTCACCATTCTTCTGGTATACCAATGGTAACATCTGACCCAGGATTGTCTCTTTCTGCTAAGCATCACTTTTTGAAAATCAATTCAGCCTGAAATTTAGCTCCGCTAAATAGATTTACGAAAACTATTAGCAAATATGGCGGGAAACCCCGCAAAAGAACCCGCAGGCTATGCCAAACGAGCCAGCACCACCCCAAACGAAGCAACCCTCAGTTACCCACCTCAGGGTCAACCAGAATCACCCGCTCTCAAGCAGCAGCCATGAAAGCAGGCACCACCCCCCAACCTGGAGCTACTCCAACTAGCGCCAGTTCACCTGATCGCACTTCTGCAACCTGCACGCCTAACAGCTCTGTGTGCGCTGCCTCCCACCAACCCGCTGGGCCCCCTCCAACCAAGGAGGCCATCACCCACGCTGTTTTAATGGCGTCTGCTCAGTTGAATGCAACTCAGCCCATCCAGGCATTCACCTCCCCCATTGTGTCAGCTAATTCAGCCCCATCTATTATTGCTGACGCCGTGTTTCTGGCTCCCTCCATGAGGGGCGATACCCAGCTACCTGGCCCCCAAATCCTCAGATGTAAGGTTGGATTAACCGCACATTCTGGTTCACTAAGCACCAAATTGGGATAATCTACTCTTCCCAATGAGGATTCAAATGGTTCGGATTTTGGAACTTCACACCAGTTCCAATCTCACCCGTCCCATTTAAACCCCATAATTGACACTTCTCAAGTCGGCACTTTATCTCAATATGCTGAAAACGACCAATTCACCAATCAGCCAATGAGTTTTGCCCACGAACACAGCAAATACTCGGGCTGAATTTACCCAAATAGATTGGGATGGTGATGAAACATCGCCCTCCTCCCAATTGGCTGGAGTTAATTCCAATCTGGATGGGACTCCCCAATTTAGCGAGGCCCAACAATCACCTGGCCCCCAAACCCTCGGATGTAAGGTTGGATTAGCCGCACATTCTGGTTCACTAAGCACCAAATTGGGACAATCTACTCTTCCCAATGGGGATTTAAATGGTTCAGATTTTGGAACTTCACACCAGTTCCAATCTCACCCGTCCCATTTAAACCCCATAATCGGCACTTCTCAAGTTGGCACTTTATCTCCATATGCTGAAAACGACCAATTCACCAATCAGCCAGCGAGTTTTGCCCACGAAATCACAGCAAATACTCGGGCTGAATTTACCCAAATTAGATTGGAATGATGATGAAACATCTCCCTCCTCCCAACTGGCTGGAGTTAATTCCAATCTGGATGGGCCTCCCCAATTTAGCGAGGCCCAACAAACCGCCCCTCAATTTATTATGACGCCAGCAACTGCTGTAACATTCCAGCAACAAGGGAACTCTGCAAACTTTTCCAAACCACCAGCTCACACTCAACCCACAATTGCAGCCCAAAGCAAACACAAACGTACCAAAGGAGCCACTGGGGCGTGGTAAAAACCTCTGGCACCAACGCTACCCAAAGCTGATCCCCGTGAAGTGGCGTTTATTGCTGATGTTAAGAAGAAATGGGCCGAAACTAGAGCGCAAAAAGCTCTACCTCGCTCAACCCTCTCCCACGCAATTCTCCTTTATTATGGGCATAACCCTGTTGAATTCTATACAGAGGATTACTTCTCATATTTTGCAGCGATTGCGGAGACATTCCCAATTAACACCACCATCAATGAATCAGTGGAGGGCCACTACATCGATGTGGGCTTCACTAAAGCTGCCCTTGCTGACCATGCTGCCAACCTCCAGGTCATTATTCCACGCGGATCTCTTCGCATCTCCCGCACACGCTCTCACCTGTAGAAAATTTCATGGGTTACTTTTTCCAACCTACCAACGACTGTTGATCCTGAGTCTCTTAAACTGGCACTCCATCGTGGTTTAATGGAGTTTGGGTCTGTTCTTTCAAAGGACTTTAGCGTCCCCTCTTACTATGCTCCCACTCAAAGAGCTCGCACTGCTAGGGCGTCGTTCATCCCCTCCCCCACTGTATCCCGCAACATTGAGGTTATTCCTCGTGTGGCGGTAGTTGGGGCATGCCCTGATATCTTTTTTGTCGACCCTGATCAGGCGCGCCCCCGGTGTTCATGGTGTAACGCCCTTGGACACTAGTATAGTGGCTGCACAGCTCGAAAACAAGCCCTCTTAGCCACCACCCAGGGGCCTAAACCAGGCCAAAAACGATCCCACGTGGCTGCAGCAGCAATTCCACAACCCACACAATGGGTTCCCGTTCAAGACTTGTCCCCTGAGTCCTTACGCCTAGCAGTTGAAACAGCTAACCCCACTATTGGTATGGATACCTTCGCGCTCATGCCCCCCTTCCAATGGGCACCCCCTCCAATCTCCCAGAGTCAACTCCCTCTCTCACCAAGCGCAAGGCATCTCCCACAGGGTGCCCTCGTCAGCCACCCCCACTCAGGGCTCCGCGGCACCCCCACCAACCTCCACCAGCGATTTATCGCATCAACCATCAGCTCCCAATGGAACTATGCCCACCAGCATGGACTGGCAACCCGCGGCCTGCGGTAGAAGTGCCACCTCAAAGAGTCCTACCCCAACCCCACAGTCCATTTCGCGCGGATCCTTTGCAGTGTTGGAGGAAGTGAATATGGACTCAGACTCATCAAATGGGGACACCGCGGAGGTCACCATTGAGCACCCTCAGGTCCTTCCCCTGCAACGGAGCGGGGCAGCATCCTAGGCTGGCTTACTGGGTCCTCCGCCCCCCACCCTCTCCTTCCCCTCATAACCCTCGACGCTCCTC
Organism: Massospora cicadina; assembly: GCA_022478985.1. Classification (NCBI taxonomy): domain Eukaryota; kingdom Fungi; phylum Entomophthoromycota; class Entomophthoromycetes; order Entomophthorales; family Entomophthoraceae; genus Massospora; species Massospora cicadina. The sequence goes on along the minus strand of JAKSZP010015961.1, from coordinate 11,229 downwards.
GCGTATTGCAGCTAATAGTCAAGCTAAAGGACTCAAAACTAGCCGCCTCACAGCAGGGTTTAAGCGCTGGCAACCCCCCAGGACATGGAGGGGAACAGCTATGAGTCCCCATGGCAGCACCCTGGCCCTGCAATCCATCAACGCAAATGGGTTGCGGGACTTTAAGCGGAGAGCCCGCCTCCTCCAAAACTTCAGGTCAGCACAAATTGACATCGCTGCTGTCCAGGAGCCCCATATCCTCCCCCACGAACAATCTGCATGGAATGAACAGTTTGGAGGCAACTCCTTCTGGACAAACCATGCCGCCCTTATTGTTTTGAATCCCCGGGTTAAAACCTATTCTTTTTCACAATATCTAGGTGGCCGCCTCACACCGGCCAAACTCACCACTCCTGACTTCTCCTTCTTCGCTGTAAGCATCTACCTGCATAATGCAGGTCAGGAGCAAAATCGGCTCTTGGGAGAGCTCCTCCAACTCAATCTCCCACGGAATACAGTCCTCTTAGGAGATTTCAACACAACCATAAGTCGCGTCCGTGACTCTTACCCCCTGCAGCAAAGGAACGCCCTGGATCAAGTCGCCTCCAGGATTTCCTTCGCCTGAGTGGCTTTATAGATGCGCTTCCACCCTCCGCGTCTGGCCTAGGTTGCATGACTAGGATCCAGTATGATGGAGGAGCTTTCCAGTCAGCGTCACGCATAGATATGGCACTGATTGGCCCCCTGCTAATTGGCCGCGTCTCCTCTCCCATCTCTCGTGACAACCATCTGAGTCATCACAGGTCACTCACCGTTGTCCTCACCACCACACTTAGACCGTCGCGTAGGTTCTGGCCTAGGGTTGCCCCAGCTCTTCTCAACAACCCCTTCACTAAGGAGAAGCTGTCTATGACCATCCGGGAGACTCTCACCTCCCCACCCCACCTGCTTGACCACAAGGCTAGATGGGCGGTGACCAAGGAGGGCATCACCCGCGTTGCTTACAATTGTGCCAAAGCCCATATGACTGCAGCTCGCGCCAGAGTCAAAAGGGCGGAAGCCAGAATCAGACATCTAGAGCGAAACTGCCAGCCTTCGCCCTCTCCCAGATGGTTGGAAGACTGGGAAGCGGCGCAGGAAGCACTCCGCTTGGAGCTCACACTGCAGGAAGAACGGGCAGCAGACTTTACAACATCTCGTTACTATGCTCAATGGGAACGCCCCACCCGCTTCTTCTTTCAGAAACAGAAAGCCCAGTCAACAGCGCAGGATATTACTGCACTGAAGATTGGCACTACAACCACTTCAGATAAGGAGGAAATCACGCGGGAACTACACCGCTTCTACTCCAGCCTCTTCCATGCCACCCAGGTGGACCCATCGGACATCCAAGACTTCCTGTGGCGGGCTCCAGAGCCGCCCATTGACCCACGGGCTGATGAGGCTCTACTGGCGCCTATTTCCATCCAGGAGGTGATGGAAACCCTTCTGAAATCCCCACGGCTTAAAGCCCCAGGCCCAGACGGAATACTCCTTTGAGGTGTACCTTCTGGAACCTGCAGTGATAGCCAGAACCCTCCGCGACCTCTTCGCTGCACTCTTGGTGAATGGCGAGGTCCTCCCCGACTCCAGAGGCTCAATCACGACCCTCATTCACAAGAAGTCAGACCGTGAGAACCTGGCGAACTGGCGCCCCATAGCGTTGATCAACACAGACCACAAGCTCTTCACGAAGCTTCTGGCCAACTGCATCACCAAATGGGTGTCACCTCGCCTCTCCCCATCCCAGCACGGTTTTATTCCGGGGAGGTCGTTATGGGACAACTATAATGACCTTCACGTGACTTTGACTGCTAACTCTCGTAAGGCGAATGGCTTTGTGGCTCTCCTGGATATGGAGAAAGCATATGATCGGGTAGCCTGGAAGTATATTGATGCTTCCCTGGCCCGCTTCCATCTCCCACCCGCAGCTAGGCGCTGGATATCAGCGCTCTATGACCAGCTCCACACCAGAGTACTGGCGCCAATGGGTTTTACAGTGGCAGTACCAGTTGGACAAGGTCTCCGGCAAGGGACCCCCTGAGCCCTATCCTTTTTAACATCACCCTTGACCCCCTCTTGGCCTCCTTACAGGACAAGCTAACAGGGATTCTGGTCCCAGGTAAAGCCCCCACACGCACCATGGCATTTTCAGATGACACTGCCATTGCATTTGGCTGCCCTGGGGATGTTGCCCTCGCTGCTGTGACCATTGAGAGGTACACCAAGGCGTCCAACGCCATGGTCAACACCTCCAAGACAACAGTTGTACAGGTCGGCTCCCCACCTTCCCCCACCATTTGGTATTGAACCTGAGCGCGGTACCTTCCGTCACCTGGGCGTTCTCATCAACCAACAAGGAGTTGCGCTAAAAGACAATGAGGACTTGCTCCTTGCAGCAGTTAACTCCAGGATTGCCAGCTGGAACCGGCGGCACATCACCCCCAGGGTCGAGCTCTGATGGCCAGTGTTCCTCCTCTCTAAAGTCTGGTTCCTAGCGCACGTCTGCCCATTCACAGATGCCTTTTATACGCGGCTCAATGTACTCCTCCGCTGTTGGATCTGGGGCTCAAACCATCCACCAATGGCCCTCTCAACCATTTCCTGACCCTGCAATGAAGGGGGCCTAGGGCTTCTGGACACGCGATCCTACGCTACCACAATCTTCCTGAAGTTCCTATGGCCGATTGTCTGCTGGGACGCGACCTCCATGCCCCAATGGGCGCCCGCCCTCCGCCAGTCAGTGTCAGCAGCTCTGGGTCTTCCTAGAGCATCTCTGACCTCATTAGGGAGTGGCTCACAAACCACCCAGGCCATCTCCTAAAACCATCATCATCCCCCTACTGGAACCAGGCTCTCCTTGCCCTGAAACGAGTAGGCGCGCGGATCCACCATGCCTTCCCATACAGAAGGGAAGGCCCTGGCCTCAGCCCTCATCGCCATGCAATTGTGCACAATGGACAAGTTGTCACAACTCGCCTCAACCCCCAAGATCGTCCTCCCATCCGCCCAAGACTCCTTGAGCTCCTCCCTCCCTCCGTGAGATTTGACCTTAAGGAATTGTGGAAGGACGTCTATCATCCCATCCTGTCAGCAAAGGTGTCCAACACCTTATGGAGGGTGCTCCACTGTTCATACAGGAAAGGGGACCTTACTGGCCCTACCTTCCAGCACCAAAGCTGCCCCCGCTGTGTGGAGCCTATTGACTCCCACCTCCATCGTTTTTTCACCTGTCCAGGTGTCGCCGCATTTTGGCCAAAGGCCCGCGCGCTCCTCCATGCTCAGCCCTGGTCTGGACACCCTGTGCAAGACCTCATGTTTGAGCAGACATTGCCTGGTTGCCACCAACCCCTCCGTGTCCTCGCCTATGCCACAGTCATCTGGACCATCCATAACTCCTTCCTTCATGCTGCCTTTGACCAGCAGGTGTGGACCCTCCACACATGATCACCCACTTTCAGGTACACTTTGAGATGGCCCTGAAGGTCTGCACTATGTCGCCAACCCTCCCCCGCTCAGTTGTCACTGCAGCACGGCTCTGGCGCTCAAACCCCCTCCCTTTCTCGATGCCTCCTCCCTCCCCTTCCCTCGCCTCAGGCTCTTAGGAGCCCAGGCGTAATTCAATAAACATCGATGAATCCCCCTTGGGTTGGGACCATCTAGTACTAAAAAATACATCTGACCCAGGATGTTCAACATATTATCCTTGAAGTTACATTTAACTCCATATTTTTGTAGAAACTCTGTTCCAATCAGGATATCATAGTTTTGGTTCACCAAAACTATTGCTGGCGTGGATACCACCAGCAACCCAAATTGTAGTGGCAGCGCACTATATGCTCCTCAGGAAATGGTGGTGTTCAGCCCAGCTGTTCCGTATTCCTTCTTGTGTTCCAAGTCCAGAGAGATCTTCATCTTCTTCACCAGCTTGGTCGACACAATATTGATGGGCACTCCACTGTCAACTATCGCCCACACCCTTACTTGATTAACCTGAGTATCTATATATTTACACTCAGAGTATTGTAATAGAGTATTTACTGAGTGAATTGCAGCGTTATTAGCCGAATCTAGGGTATTAATAATCTTCACCAATAATTTAGGAAACGATTTCTTAATTGTGCCAAGGGGAATTGACAGGTTGGCCTCATCTAAGCGAACACTGGTTAACTCATCAGGATTTTTGGTGGTCCAAATCTTCTCATAAGTTGCCTGGCGTACAGCCGGGCAACCTCCTGAACTATCTTGGGGTCAATCTTTTTCGCCCCAGCTCTGGTCATGGCGTTTATGTCCATGTTGACCACTTGATATAGTTGATCCTGCTCATCATCCACGAACAGATCACTAATATCTATCTCTTCATTCATAATATTGGGAGGAACAGGTTTCTCCGCCACTCTAGACTGTTCCTTGTATAGGCAGCGGGACTTTTTCCTAAATCCTTGGCTATTGCTGTCTCTTTATCCTGGGCCATGTTAACTTGATCCTTCGGATTTTTGCAGTGTGGGTGAAATGCCCTTTCCCGCCACACTGGAAGCAGACCTTTTCTTTCTTAACTGTTTAAAATCCTCGGGCTTTTTCCTGGCACAGTTCAGTTAAAAGTATCCTTTGCTCCTTCACTTCCCTTCATGGGATTCAGACTTTGGACCATATTGGATTTGAAGCTTCTATTCAGAGCATCGAACGTCACTCCCAAAATCTTCAAATTGTCTACCATTTGTAAGGTAGTTATCTTAGTCGTGAATACAGTAGACATCATTTAATGCAAATTGTGATAGGGCCAGAGGGCCGCTTGCAAGGCGCTTCTTACATCAAAGTCATCTAGCACCTTTGCTCCATCCAGGATCTGTGATTTCTGGTATAATTAATCTATGAAGCTTACAAGAGACTCATCATTACAGAATTGTATTTCCATAAAGTCTTGCTTGCATTTTGAATTGCGGGTTGGACTTCTGAATTCCTTCATTATGGCCGCTTTAGCCTCGGCATAGGACCAGCTGTCCCCTTCCAGGTGGGGTAGAACCAGATTCTGGCAATCTGTTTCAAAACAGTTCATGACTGTCAACACCTTCTGATGATCCTCATATCTGTTCATGGTCATGTCAAATAGTCAGAAAAACGCTGGGGCATTATCCCGATGGAATGTGGGCAATTTAGGGGTTGCTCTGAATTCCTCCGAGTCATTTTGGGCTGATTCTCTCAGTTCACCTACTCAGCTCACTTGTGGAGTGCTTTGGGCATCATCTCCAAAATAGCATTAAACGTGGGCGGCATATTTCTCAGGGCATACGTCTTCCCAAGTATCATTCAAGGACCTCCCTCTTTGGCATCACTGGCCATGTCAGGCTCACTTGCACATCTGTGTACTTTTAATTCCTCTATTTCTTTCATTAACCTCTCAATGTCTGCACCAAATTTTCTCAAACAAACGCGATCCACTTCACATTCCATTTTCAGGAATAGGACCTCTCAGACGAGGTCTCCTTCTTTCCTCTTTAATGAGTTTACTTTACCGAGTAACTCATTCCTGAAGTTGGATACATTTTCAACTCCTTCCTCCACCTTGATAACTCGTTCTTCCAAGGCTGTGAACTCCTGGTGGTCCAAAGAATTTAAGGCATTCTGGTTTACTGTGGCGATCTTGGTCCACAATAAGCGCATCTCTTCTTTGTTTGACATTCTTAATAAATTCTTCTACTCAACTACCCCTGTAGTGAGCACCAACTTGTAGAAATTTACTCTGGAGTTGATTATCGGTGGTCAACCCTAGTAATCTTTCTACTGCACAGGTTCAATTTCCTCGTGAACCTCGCGTTGTAAGAATATATATAATCTGATAATAGTATGATGACTATTATCTGTAGTTGAGTTAGAACTATTTTCAGGCCTAACGCTTTGGCCAGTATTTCCAATTAATACTTGATATTGTATTCATAGGGATTCGTTCCCTATATTACTGTCCACTCAATTTTCATTAAGATCCTCTGATGGCAGTCTCCTTCAGCCCAACACACAGTCAGCAGCAATCCCTTAGTCATGGTTCCCTTCATCTCTAGATCCCCACTCAGATCTCTACTCTTCACTGAGAGTCTGCCAATTATTGCCTTCTGCAATAATATCCTTGAGATGGAATCCTCACTCTAGATGCTGATAGTCTAACTATTACCAAATCCACAATAAAATTAATAATGTTCTAAAGTAGTAATGAGTATAAGTGTATATGTTAATGTGTGTTTAAGTGTGTTTTTTATTATAGTGAATCCTAGGGAAATTTATAGGGGATTCAGCTGTCTAACCCTTGGTTGACACCTCTTCGATGAAACGGCAGCCTTTTCCAAAGAATCACCCTTCCTCATCTCAGCAGCGATGGTCTTCCCCATCCTGGCTAGGATTCTGACGTTGGACATCCTCGAGACCTCAAATGGAAAGAGTCAGATACGTGTCCCTAATGGTTCCTCTCAATCCAAGTGAATCAACCATAATTGGCTAGCGACCTGCTTAGGTAATAGGACTTTTTACCCATTATGGAAGGGCACTTCACCAACCAATTGATTTGCTAGTTGCAGGCGGCATCACTCACCTCACAACTCATCAAACATTTTTAATCAGTCAGTGATGAAACATGACCAATCCCAATCAGTACACCAAATAGTTAATCACTATTAGATACCCCTATTTTGTCAGCCTCTCTGCCCGATGAGATATTAGGTATTCATCTGGATTGATCCCCGATGGATATGACCAGTCAAATATCCTAAAATCCCCCAAACATAGTTCCTCCAAAATTCAGGTCAACCGATTTTTGATTCACTTCGCTTTAAGGAATTTTTTTACTGACACCAGATAATCTGGCAGGCTGGGAATATGGGCAAAAATCCCAACACAACCCCAGCTAAAATTTAAGTCCGCGCTTGGGTCCACTGTCATTGCTGCCAATGAGCACGCTAAAGAGCAAGAGACATACATCAGGAATTGAAGGACCATCTCGTTGATTCTGTGATAATCTACAAAGCATATGCTGATTACAAGTACCTTGAAGGATCTGTTACAAGCTTGGCGACTTGGTCATGGTCAATGCCAAGAACCTCCACCTGAAGCAACCCTGCCGCAAGTTAGGCCCCTAGCATGTTGCAGGGTTGCTTCAGGTGGAGGTTCTTGGCATTGACCATGACCAAGTCGCCAAGCTTGTAACAGATCCTTCAAGATCATCAATAATGTTGGCCCATCAGCTTACCAGGTTGACTTACTTCCCTCAATCAAAGTGTTCAGCACCCTACAAGAGTGCCTTCTGACCCCCTCTGATAGTCTCATGCACCTCTCCCTGATCCTATCATAGTGGATGGTAAACCACAGATATGATATTGTTGCTGTTCTTGCTTCTCGCCTTTCCCACCGCCGCCTGCAGTACTTGGTGTCCTGGAAAGGTTATGATGAGACTGAGAGCAGCTATGTACCCTATTGAGACATGAACAACGCTCAGGACCTAATTCTCAGCTTCAACACTAGATTTTAAGATGCTGCAGGTCCTGCCACCCAGGCCTCCTTAGCCGCCATGAAGCTACCTATCTCCCACAAGGTTTTGCTTTGTCCAATTCCCTCTCAGGTGGTATAAAACCACGTCTAAGAGCGGAGGGTGATGTCACAGCCAGTGATATATTTCCCTGTGCTAAACACCCCCAAAGCAAAGTCAAACAAAACCTTGGAGCCAAGGCCAGAACCTCTAAATATCACTGATGACCTCTCTAAGGTTATTGACGGAAAATGGGTTCTGGCCTTGCCTGCCAGGGCTGAGAAAAATGGTTTTTCTAAAGCAGAAAATCCGGTGAATATAGACCTCAAATTCTGGAAAAGCACACAATATGAAATTATGAAATTTGGCCAAAATTGTAAAATTTATTTTATTTGAGGTGGAACAACCTGGGAATGATACAACACTGATTAAGGGGAAATCAAATAAATGGGAAATGAGGAAATAATTTGAAAACCTCTATGCGCAGTGTATGATAGGTCAGTAACTCCATAGACTGCCTTTGCTATTTGCTATCTCAATTTGGGGCATTGGTGCACAACTCCAACACAGTCATAATTGTCCCCTACCCAAAGTTCCAGTACCTGAATTAAACTCAGTGAGGCGATTGTAGAGGGTCATATTTTACCACTGGGGTATCCTTCCCTCAAATTTGTAAAATTTGATTTCGCTGAAGGGTGGAAATTTTGCATCTCAGATCAGATTTTGGTAATTGCATGGTAATCTGTAATCACTGGGAAATTATAACAACCATTCCCTTTAGTTTTTAGACACCAGCTGAGGAGTGCTTTACTTTTCTTAGATACTCAGATAAATTTAATAAAGTTTAGGGATTGTTGTGCAAGTTTTCATATATTTTTCTGACTATATTTAAAAGAATACTTCAGTTAGAGGTCCTAGATTGCTGATTTCCGTTTCCCCCTCTAGTTTAACTCCCCAGTTGGATGAGAACCTCCCGCCCACTCAATGGCCTATTCCACTGACTCCCATATTTCTTATTTTGCTGATTTTCGCCCCAATTCTTACGCCATCTTTTCAACTCTCAGGGGCTCTTGTACCTGATGATAGTTGCCAGTTTGTTGTGCGTTTTGCTCACCAAATATATGTGGAAACATAACTAGAGTTCCTGGGACGTTGCTTCATTTTGTTAGGTCACTTGGCCTTGTTGGTACACCTTTGGCCTAGTGCTTTCCCTTCCAAGGCCTCCTACGCTCCAATTTCCTTGACACCACCCACTCATCCAAAGCTAATTGTCTTATCAAATCAACCAAAACTCGCCAGCCACTCAGGTAAAACAAATTGCCCTATCAAAAAACCAAAACTTGCCATTCACTCAGTCAAAACTAATTGCTCTAATAAATCACTAAAACCTACCAAACACTCTGGTAAAACCAAAATGAACCTATCAGATCAACTAAATCATCAACCACTTTGCTTAAATCAATTAAATTTATAAAATAGACCAGAAAGCTATAAACCATATGGTAAAACCAATTCAATCTATTTTATACCAAAAACCACTAACCACTCAGCCATAAGAAATGAACATACTAAAACAGTTGATCACTAAGCACCTGACTAAAAACAATAAAATTATTAAAGTAACTAAAATACCACCCATTTGACCAAAGCAATATAATCTATCAATAACTTAATAATGATAAAACAAAAATTTGAAATTCGCTCAGAAATGATAATTTGAAAAAAAGAACCAACTTTTAAAACACACCAAAAATATGAACAATTAATAAAAAATACAAATAATAATTGTTTGGAAAAAATTAACAACTTTAAAAAACTTTAAAGGTCTCTAATACTTGATAAAAAAATATACTAAAAAGATGAAACAATTGATAAAAACACACTAAAAAGTATGAAGTAATTGATATTAAAGTTAAATAATTGATAAAGCCCTTTTTGAAATTGGCGCCATCTTTCAAACTGACTTTTAGAGTTTTGCTCATATCTAAAATTAAAGCTATATTTTAATGGGGCTCAAGTATAAACTGTAGCAACTAATAACACACAGTGGTGAGTATATATAGGTTCTTTTTGTTCATCTTTTTTAATAGGGAGACTACATGAAACACAAATGCAAGTTCTTCAATGATTAATAATTTTCACTTGATTGGCATTCCAGTGCTATATCACCCCACATGGAATTCTTAATTTTCTTTAACACTAGTGGTGCCCATCCCAAAAAGAGGATCCGCCACACATCTTTATTTGCAAATGTGGCCAAACAAAGGTATTCTCATAAATAAAAAATTCCAAATATGGCACCTCAGCTAACAGCCTAAGAAGCCATATCAGAAGGTGAGGAAGCTTTAAGAAAACTTTTGTCTGGCACCCACTTTAGCTGGCAGACCATGGCAGACAACATTGGGGTAGAAGCATCAGCAACTTGAGGCATAAGGAGGTATATTTGTGGGTTTTCTATGTTAATGGGGCTGGCAGTGTTCATTGTCATAATGTATTTAGCAAGTTGATGCTCAGAAAAAATGATGATAGCAGGCACACAAGTGAATGACATGATGCGCCAGTGGATTTTGGGATAATTGGGGTCAAAAAGAGAATTTTTTGTTGCATCATTGCAAGTGTGACTTGCACCAAAATCAAGATCCTCAATTTCATACTTTGCATCTTCCTCGAAATCATGGGAAAAATTGGGGGTAGTAATACCCTCAACAAGAGGCTCCATCGCCTCATGAAGTTGCTGGCAAAGTAGGGTGTTGGCAGGGGCAGCTGCAGCCACAACTGTCATTTTATTAATATATTTACAAATTGATACACCTTTTTGAGGGCGAAAAAGGTTGGGATGCAAATCAGAAGGGACAAAGATGTTTTCCTTAAAAGCAAAAGCCAGTTCCATATGATGTTGTCATTCATCCTCATCAAACCATTTGAGAGCCTTGAATGTATTGGATTCAGCTATCACTGGGCCAGCCATTGGAATCTGGGTAGTGGCAGGAGCTGATTGGCCCTATGCTGTCAACCATGGCAGCTCATCTGAAACTGGTTCAGCCACTGACTCAGGATTCTGTAATCTGGTCAAATTATTATCAAAATTTTTAAAACTTTGTTTTTTGATTGCTGCCACTTTTGGAGCAGCTCCAAATTTCCCTGAGGTTGGGGGTGGAAGGATTGAGCCCCATTTGAAAAATTGGGGTGAAACAGCCACCAGCTCAAAGCCTAGAAGGAGTGATGGAAGTGGCGGAAGTAGAAATGGTAGGGCGCTTGTGCTTTGAGTGGTTAAGCTTGGAGCACAAGAGGGAAATGGCGCAGCTGTTTTTGATGCACACCCAGAATGGATGATTAGAGGTGGATCAGATCACAGCTTGTGGTAATTGCAAGATGGGAATTTCAATATAATGGGTGGATTGTCACAAAGGTGCGAGGCCCTGCCAAATGATCTGGCCCATTGGGAACCATGTGTCTGACATTTACCTTTGCAGCCTAAAAAATAAGAATGCTGTAGGTTGAGTTCCGCCAAAAATGGAAATGTCAGCCATTTGCAATTTCTGATGTCGTTAAGAGTCCATTTATTAAAACTAAAAGTGAGAAAGTCAAGGAAATCGGCCAAAAGTCCCTGGCCAATTCTTGGTGGAACCCCATCAATCAGGGAAACACCAGTTCAAAACCTGTACGGGCACTAGCAGTAAAATAGACTGGTCAGATGACTC
>JAKSZP010015960.1:0-145755 GCA_022478985.1 Massospora cicadina | reverse complement strand
ATTCACTTCTCAACCAGTATGTAGGCTGGGAAGAGGTCATCTTACTCCGCCAATATTTTAATTTCCATGCTACCATTGTTATGGTGATTAATGATTGCAATTATAAAATAAAGGTACAGTTTCAGCCAGGTTGTCAATCAGTGGTTCAGTCAGGTTTTATCTTATGATTTCAGAATCCCCTCTATTAGGTTTTTACATTTAGAAACTTCAATTTATTATATGACAATTATCAATATAACCATGCTGATCCTAATGAGGAAATTGAACCGCTAATTACTTTGCCTTCATTAAGTTTTGGATCAAATGCCATCACGAACTCCAACAGGCCCAGTTTCCAAAATCAAGCTTTAACACAGACTTACAGACTGCACTCTGGTTTATAGAATGTTAGTCATGTAAACTGTCACATCTTTAAACATTTCTGGCACTATTAAAGTCACTTTCTGTTTTTATTTAGTAACTCAAAATTTATATATAGATTCAACGAACAAAGAAGAATTGTGAAAAGATGAAGTGGAATAGAAAATAGATATACTACCTTTGGTGACCCCTAGAAATCCCAGATAAATTAAATTAAACAATCTAAACTTTTCTTTCTCGTTGCAAACACTTTTGCAACCTATTCAATTCAAGACTAAATCTAGTTTGATAATCTCACAGAGGAGATTAGTCTGCGCCCATGTCTGGGAGCAGTCGGGCAAGCAAGGCAAGAGGAGCAGGTGGAAGGCCCGTGGCCTCTAATGTTTGAAAACGCCCCAGAGAATCTGGCGGAATAGACAAAAATCTCAAAAAACTGGTGGTCACAATTTCCCCAGAGATACTCGCGTGGCAAGCATGATGCAACCAGTACATCAACATGCCACACTCCCAGCCACTTTCGTCGGTGGAATTTGGAGTCCATGTGTATCTGGATATCCAAAAAACGGCCTTATGGGAGGAATTTTGCGAAGATGTACACAAAATTTTCCTGACCTCGGTGTACGTTGCACCTCACTCCATGTTGCGCGGTTGGCTGGACCTAGGTTTTGAAAGCAAAATAGCAGCAGACAAGGCTGCAGTGGTTCGCATAGTGGTTGACCTCCACGAAGGGCAATGGGTCATCAAAACCAAACGCACCAGATGGACAAAATCAAACCAAATTTTCCTCACGTTTGACTTTTTGCCTACTATGGTAAAACGTGACATTTTGGAGCAACACCTGAAAGATGGTCTCACTGTATATGGTGAAATACAATCTTTCAAAATGCAACATTTCATGCTGATGCCACACCTGTGCACCAGCAAAGCCATTGCAGTCCTGACCCCAACTGAGGAGATCATGAAGGACCTAACCCAGATCCTGCACTCCACTTTTATTGACATTGTAGGGCATACCACTCACCCATTCCGGGTAACCGTGGACAGCGCGCCCCCCATTTGCACCCACTGTGACGCATTTAGCCATAAGGCGTACGCATGCCCCATCAAGGAGGGCGTCACATTCCAAGAGCACCCCTCAGCGGCCATGGCCAGCGGAGAGGCACACTACAAACCAACCACAAGCACCAAGGAGGCTTTCCTGTGGGGAGCACAAGGCTGCTACCTATTGGTAAAGCCCATCTCCCCACAGGAGTGGAAGAAGGACAAGCAGGCCCATAGGGCCATGGCAAAGGAAGTGGCCAAGGCCACCACCACCATCCCACACTCACAACGCCAGGAGGACATGGAGACCTTCGCAGCAGAAGTGACTCAGGAATCCATCACCCAATCATATTGGGAGGCCCATGCTGAGCGGGCCACTCAATCTGAGGATCCGATGGGAGATTTGATCTCACCCAATCGCTGCACCCAAGCTCCAGTTGAAACCAACTTGGGACCTATCCCAACTGAAAATTTTTTTTGCCCCACTCAACAGTGCACTGAACTTATCCGCACAACAAAAAATTCATCCGACATTGGTAAAACAAAAATTGAAGGCCAAAGCCAATGCGACTCTTTCCACAAAAATTAACAAAAACCCCAATAGCATTGCTGCTAACACCCATGCTGCTGTGAAAGCCTGAGGGACCTTGAAGAGGCTGGTGGGCCTGGGGGCCCACCCCCTCGCACCTAAGGTGAAAAGGGGGAAACCTTCACTTTAGGGATGTTGAATATCACCAGACTCAAGGCCTCCCCATCCTGGGCTAGGAAACTGAGTTTTTTACAACACAATCTACCTGTGGATATCCTGGCCATCCAGGAGTCCCACTGTCCACGAGGTTCCGAGGAAGTTTGGAAAACAATGCTCCTCCCATCCCTATCCTTTTGGTCGAAGCACTGTGGGGTGCTAATTCAGAAAAATAATGTTTTTAAATTCACATCCTCAGAAACATTCCTAAATGGGCGAGTGCTCGTCATCACCTTCTTGTGGGCTGACGTTATGCATGCAATTGTCAACATCTATGCCCCAAACAGTGCACGCGAGCGTCGGGAATTTTTCTTGTTGGTCAAATCCCTCCCGCTACCCCTGATTCTTTCCTAGTTGGTGACATGAACTGTTGGCTAACCTCACCAATGGACCAGTGGCCGCCCTCACCCCACGCCCCACAGGGTCACGTAGAACTAAGCGTTCTAAAAGCCACCCTTGGGTTAATGGATGCACTGCTGCGACATGCCCCACTGCTCAAAAACATGATGCATCCCCATATCCACAACAGCCAATTAAGGTCCATGACCCGCATCGACCTTATTCTAATGCCAGCGAAATTCCAACCCCACATCTCCCACTTCAAAACAAAAAAATGGAAGACTCCGACCACTGACTGGTCTTGATAACTTACCACTTACCCGTCACAGTTGCAAAGGCCCCACATTGGTGCAAAATCCGCCCCCCCTGAGCTCGCATCGCCAGGATTTTCCACGTGGGTGGAAGAGGCAACTTTGGCAAAACTCGTTTGTTTCACCGTTTTGCGCGGACCCCATTTCCACATAAGCAACTTTCAAAGAGGACACCATCTGCCACTATTGCCATCTCTCCTCCAGACGCTCACGAGCCACATTGGCAGTAATCTCGTGCACTCTGGTAGAATTGGCCCACTTGGAGTCCAACATTCCAGCCACAGGATATAGCCCTGCATGGGGCCAGAAGTGGGCGGAGGCAGCCGCCCACCTCAACGCACTCAAAAGGCAACACAAACATCGGTTTTGTGTTCAGTACAGGGCCACACGCATCACAAAAGGTGACAAGTGCACCGCATACTTCTTTAAAAGAATTTTCGCACCACACCAGAGCGTGGCCTGCACACAGTTGTGAAGATCGGATAATTCTATTGTGGACACACCAGCTGAAGTGGCAATTGAAATGCAAAAATATTACTCTGAGTTATACCAAGCTGAACCAATTCAGCTGGCTGAAATGGTGGAATTTCTCAACTGAGCTCATATCTGCACCATTTTCTGATACCCAGAAATAATGAATTTAATTACTCCGAACAAATTATGGACAGCCATTCATGGTGCGCCAAACCAAAAATGCCCAGGCCCAGATGGCATTCCATATGAGTTCTACAAAAAAATATTTCAAATATATATCCCCATTGCTGCTAGCCTCACTTAACCAAAGCCTGTTGGAAATGCGGTCCTACCAGGTAGACATGAGGCCTTTACCGTCACAGTCTTCAAGAAAGGGGATAAGCTAGACTTAGCCAACTGGCGCCCCATTTCTCTAACAAACACAGACACTAAATTTTTTACAAAAATCATGGCTAACCGTTTAGGGACTGTAGCATCTGCCACTATCTCCCCAGAACAATTTGGTTTCATCCCCAGAAGGTTGATTTGGGATAACGTGCACTCTGTGGCTAATGTATGTCAGTCCACAGCCTCTGGGGCACTTGTATTCTTGGACCAACAAAAGGCCTATGATAGAGTAAACTGGGAATAACTTAGGGCCTGCCTCCATCAATTCCGCCTACCCCGCCCCCCGCTTCATAAACTGGGTGATGCTGCTCACGGAATCTGCAACAATGGCAGTGCGTGGCCCAGGCTTCCTAACGGAAGTAGTCCGCCCTCAAAGGGGCCTGCGACAAGGGGACCCCCTCAGCCCACTCTTGTACAACTTCAGCCTTAACCCACTACTGCGGAATGAGAATGCCCAACTCACTGGGGTCCATGTGTCAGGCCAAACACTAGTCAAGATGATGGCATTTGCAGATGATTGCGTGGTGGGGGTGTCTAATAACAAAGATGCACGCGCGCTTGAAGCCCTCATCCAGGAATATTCCCGGGTAAGCAAAGCGGCACTGAACGCCTCCAAAACCAAAATCATCCTCCTTGGTCGGTTTCAGAACTGCTGGACCCCAGCAATTAGTTCCCAACCCGGCCCATCTGCTCGCCCACGTCCACGCCTTACTAACTCAACACACACCGCTCCACTGGTGCTCCCCTTCATGCCACGTCCTACCATAGGACTGGTGCGCCATCTGGGCGTGTGGATGGAGGCAGGCGGATATGCATCAGCAGTAATGGAGTGCCGTATACTGGACAACGTGATGAAGCGAATCGCCTCTCTCAGAGCCCACCCTACTACCCTCACTGGCAGGGTTGTTCTTGCCAACTCTATGCTCCTATCCAAAGTCTGGTTCGGAGCCCACGCCATCCCCTTCTCCCCAAGCTTCTTCAAATCCCTGTATGCTTTGCTGCAAGGATGGCTTTGGTCAGGCCGCCCTCCACCAGTATGGCTAGAGGTCATGTTTGGCCCTCATCATCAAGGTGGCATGGGCCTGCTTGACTTCAAAGCCCATGCTGCCAAGAACCTGGGCACCTGGATCGCGGCTGTCACTGCTCCTACACTCCCATCCCAACACTGGTCCCGCACAGCCTGCTCCAACTTCTCCCGAGCCTTGGGCCTCAACAATCCATCGAACCCCCACTCCCTGATGAAATACCTCGCATCACACATTGGCCACAGGTCCTCACGGGACTAAAACCCACTACAAACGAATCCTACTCTCCATGTGAAGCGCAGAGTGGAGAATTCATATTAGTGGACATACAACCCAAAAAGGTCGCCCCTCTCCTCAGTTCACACAAGAGGTACAGGGGCTACCCATCCATGATGGCGTGATCCCCATTTGGCCCCATGTCCTATCCAGGGTGGACTACCTGGACATGATGGACATCCCTTATTCCACTGAGACCCAAAAGACTATCTGGAAATACGCACACCATCCTCTGTTGCAGCCTCAAGTCCGCTCCCATGTGTGGCGCTGCCTGAGGCGGGTGTATCATACAGCTGAGCGCTCTAACGCTTTACACTCATCCTGTGTCATGTGTGGTCAGTATGGAACGCTGTTTCACCGCCTGGAGAAGTGCCCCACCTCTAAAGTGATATGGCGCGAAGTCCAACGTCTGCTGGGCTAGGATCAAAAGCATCCCTTCAGTCTGTCAAGAGATATGTTTGCTTCATCAATGGCAACCCCCTTCCACCCTCCCTCCGTGCTCTGGTGGTTGCAATCGCCATGTGGACTATCCACACGATTGTCTTGGATGCCATCGCTGGCTCCATCCCCACCCTCCCAGAAGCTGTCCACAGATTCCGGTCTCATTTGGTGGACCACTTTCAAGCGTGGATGTTTGGATATCTCCCACCGCATCGCCAACAGTTGGTCTCCTCCTGGTTCCCAGTCTGGTTCATCAAATCAGACCCCTTCCTCCACACGTGCTCAATAGTGGCTACGGCCCCTTCACACGTTCCCTCCCCCTCTACATAAGTGGCGTTCCCGCTGGCAACAAGAGATAGCATCGCTTCTCTGGGGTGCCTTCCCTGGTACTAAGTTTTGTCTCTTCTGAGTCATATTTGGAAGTGTCCGTCCCATGGTCGGCCTTCCCCATAATAAATAAAATAAATTAAACAATCTTATTCCCACAAATGAATTGCAAAAGGGTATCATGCCACTTTGCCACTGCTTCCCATTTAGTAATCACTTAGTAAGTGTTAGCATTATCCCTTCAGTCACCGCTATTAAGTGATGGTATGCCAGCATAAAGGGTAGATTCAAAGCCTTACATTAATCTATAAGACAATTAGAGCTTTCAACCACTCTGACGTTATATTATAAAAAGATGGGATCTAAGTGGCCATACCTATCAAGGTTTAAAGTAATCAAGCCAACTTTTATTTAAAAAGTCTATTATCTTATATTGGTCAAGCCGACTCTTTGAATGCCAACTTATTACTACTAATGATAACTATTCTAAGTGCACCTATAAAACATAACTTCTATTAAGCTCAAAATAAGAGCGCTAGCGGACAGTGGGGCACCAAGAAATACGGTGACCACTGAACTAGAAAGGAAACTTGTCATTGCACCTCTTATTTACTTTTGTAAAATTTGGAATGTGGGCATAAAACTTCTATAATTATAGATCTTATGGTGAACTGATGCTGAATTTTGTCTCACTTATATTATTGACTCCTGCTATAGTTCTATCAAATTAGAATTTATAATTTTAAATTGAAACTCTTTCATGAGGACATATGTGACTAAGTTTAACAAATGATTTCTTTTATATTCTGGGCCAAAACCTTCAACTATACTACAATGGGAAAGTAGCGACCCTGAGTTTAGGTTCAGGCGTTTGTTAACCTTACCTATAATGATGAATTAATGCCAATTTGTTATTAAAGAAATTAAATTGCACTAGTAAATGCTAAACAGCTTTAAATCCAAGAGCATTTCAACAAGAGCCTACTAGAGATTTCTATTCTTGAAGGCCATCAAAATACATTAGAGCTTACATAAACTATAAAAATCCCCAAGGTAATGGAAACTATTCTCCTATATATTTATTTCAACGCAAGACCTGTTGCTACACCTATGTTTATACTTACCAACTATAAAAGAAACAGGTGCTTTTGGCAATTCTCTATCATTATAATATACATATAGATGGCATCATATAAGTGATTTGCTCATATTTTACCAGCCAACAAAGTACTTAATATCTATGATTTTGGTAATATAAATATCTCGGTATTAAAGATGCATAGTTCAATAATTCTGCACGCTGATACCTCATAAAAAGCTCTCTGCTTTAACGAAAGCTGAAAAGGACCAAGAATGGACTTGTTTGACAAATATAGAACTTTTTACAAAGATGACTTTATTTGGATTGTGCACAAAATGTGCTACAACATATACATATCATAATCAACTTCCCGTACACCTGCATCCTTTTAGATGTTTAAAGACGACAAATGAAGTTTTCAACAAAAAAGCCACTTGGTACAACTTGAGATGCTTGTGCCATTTAAGGGTCATTAAGCCTCTACAGAGTTGATTATTAGAAGGAAAGAATGGTCAAAACCCATGGTGTTTTTCTATAGGAAGCTTAAAAAATATTAAGAAGGATTCTTATCTGTTACCATGCATTACAATGTGCTAACCGCTTAGGCGGCGCGCAATACCTTTTACCGTGGATCAAGTTTTGTTGGTAATTGGAAGATCAAAAATAAAAAGAAGACTAGTAGAAATGCGCCATCTTTGTGGCTCAAGGTTTTTAATACCACACAAGAAAGCAGAAAGGGCTGTGAAATTGACATATAGTTAATATAATTAAAGTAATCTTATAAGAACAAGGAGGAGGTTACTGAGTCTAAAAAGATCAAGTTGGCTGCTTTCAATGATCTCAAAAAAACCATATCCCAACTTTGAGAAAGGACCAACCATGCCTAGATTGGTACCAAATCAGTTTCGTTGAGTGTTGAACAATGCTAATTCAATGTGCTGAAAGTTAAATTCATATTATGAACAAGAAAGGGCCATTATATATGATTTCCATACAGAGATTTCTGCAACAAACCTGATACAAAATCACCAAACTAGAGATTTTCACCACCAGTCTAAAGCTCAATTTTAGGCATAATCAAGTTACATTATTTGCTAAATAAGTGTGTCACGATTTTGATATGACTGGATGATAATCTTGGGACAGCAGGGCGGAAACCACCAAACACAGTATCAGTTACAAATATTTGATTGCCTTGAAATGAGGCGATATTGGGATATAATCTGAGTCTTATTGGGTATAATGAGTTTATTGGATCACCTATATATAAGGCGATAAGGCAATGTTGGTATTTGATGAATATGAAGTAAATTGCCTACAACTAGGGCAACAGCGGATTAAGAATAACAAGCCAAATTTGAGGAAAATTGGCGATTAAGAATAACCCAAGCAATGAGAAATAGTATCTCCTGAAGCTAATGTATATAAGTGAAATGGGTGATTGAGAGATGGAGGTTTTTTAGTGTAAGACAAGCGGGACAGTGAACGTAGCTGTATTTATAATATAAATAAAAAGAATTAGTCGGGGCAATTGCTCCTATTTTTAATATATTTTCAAGTGCATCCAAAGGATTGACAATATTCACATCGTCTGTCCGTTGTTCAGAGGGTTCAACCTGTGTGAATAGCCTGGCGGATCCTAGTTATACCGCCTAAAACTATAACAGTGGTGCTCACTACAGGGGGCCCATTGACCAACCACCCAACACTCCAGAACCCCAGTCGCCAACCATGCCTTATTCAGCCATGTCATCGGGGAGTCTTCCTGGAACCCCATAACAGCTGGATATGAGGAACTCAAAGTCACCTTGGACGCAGTACTCAAAAAACCAAGATGAACTCCTTCAAGAACATAACGCAGTCATGCAACAGCTTGATAGTATGTTTAGTCAAATGTATATCTTGGGACTACAAAACAAAGAACTTACTGAACGACTAAATGATACCACCCAGAAGCTACAATATGCAGAAAAAAGATTCTCTACTCCTTCTTAGTCATCTCGCTGGGAGGAAGATGACTATCAAGAAGCTGCATCCTAAATAGGAGAAGACAGTACTGGTCAAGGCTACAACACTCCCAATAATAGCACCAGATATCTTTATGAGTTGGAACATCACTTACCTACAGTAAAAACTGTACCACTTACCACCGATGGTCATGCTACCCCAGAAGTAACAAATATCCCAGCTTCTGCTAATGACACTCCTCATTGAGAATCCGTTTTTGGGTCTTGTTCCATTCCTCAGTGCGGGCCTAATAACCATGAATTAAAGGAGGAAATTAATGTCAAAAAGATCCCCCCATTTGACCGCAATGGGAACATCCATGGGTTCTTTAAACAGTTTGTTTTTGCCGTGGAAGGAGCCTCAATAAATGGAAGGCTAAGTTGCTTATATTTGCTCTGAAAGTGGGAAGCGCTGATGAGGTCACCTGTTACCTCCCCATTAGTTCTGTCTCCTATAAGGATGTAAAGGACACCATACTCCACTTGTTTGGAGGAAACTTAAAAATGTCACAGCAGAAAGTGGAATTATTAACCATTGTATTCCATCAGAATGAGACTCTCATTGAGTTCGCTGATTGATTCACAAAAAGAAGCCCATGTACTGATTGGAGCTGGGTACTTAGCAGAAGCTGACGTGTGCATTGCCATGTCTGCCGCGGTGAAGCCATAACATGAACTTTCTAATGTTATTTCGCTGCTTCTGGACGGTGATTTACCTCTGCTTAAGATTGTACAGTTTATGTCAGGTATCTCCTAACTTTTTTCCACCAAATTTGGATCGCAAGACTACCGCTGCCATGGCACCCTCTTATTCTGAAGAATACTATTGTCCGCCTCCAGCTTCATTTAGTAATCCTCAGACTTACTATAACTCTGCACCTCATCCTTGACTGAATTATAATCAACAGTTTAATCAGCATCAATGGGCTGGCCATGACAACCGCCAGCAACCTAGTTATCAACCTGGACCCAATTACGCTGACCATCAACAATTGGCTTACTGACCTGGAACTGGGTATACTGAGTGACCCCAACCCTTCCGGACTGGACCTGCTTATGATAACCTGGGACAAAGTTTCTATTGGGTCAACTGCTACAATTGCGGTCACCCTGGTCATTTGGCAAAATTCTGCCACAATCACCGAGTGAATTACGTATAACAAGACCAATACTACCAGGGAAAAGATGGAGTGGAGTAGAGATGGGACCCTCTACCTCCGTGATACCCACTCAACACGTCCCCAAATTGATAGTAGTATACCCTGCAAAAATTCCTCAGTATGAAGGAGTTTTATACCAGCAGCTGGTTAAAGGAGTAAATGTAGTAACCCGAGCTCAAGCTAAGGCAGCAGCAGAAGAAGAGCCCCTCAAACAACCAAAGCCTTATGCCTGTCAAATGCTGGATCAAGCTTCCTCGGACCAACTTGATCCTGCCGCAGATGCACCAACTCTGAAAGGAGTAAACGTCGCCCTTCTGGTAGATGCCATTGTCAGAGAAACCCCCAAGTCAGAGAGTGGATTATGAATTTTCTTGGGACAAGAGAGCCTGCAAATGTTCACATATTAAGCAGTCAATATTCTTCTTATTCTGAGTGTACATACTGTGATATTTTTGTAATGAAAAATAGAGTTCGCGCTATAATAGACACTGGTGCTCCAGTCAACATAGTTTCCAATAAGTTAATGCAAAAATTGACATTAAAACCTGACGTAGACCATCACTAGGTTTACGGAACTGCTGGAGCTGTAAGTACTATCTCCAAGGGAGCTTATGGTGCGCTGCCTCTGCGCTTTGGGTCCATTGTTGTTGTGGCTCTGGCAATTGTGTTACCAAATAACACTATGACATATTAATTGGGACCGCTTTTCTACATCATTTTGGGACTATTTTTGATATGATGTAGGAGACCCTCGACATCTTAGGTCAGCGGATCCCAATTTACTTTACTACTAGGGGATTACCAAAGGATCCGGTGCATATAAGTCATATCAACATCGCCTATAGTGATGGTGTATGGCCTGTTTGTTACCATCGACTGAAGCACAAAACTCAGGTCCTTCCTCAGCAGATCTATGAATATCAAGGGATACCTCTTCAAATGGCAGGGCCCATATCCATCCCTTCTGGCCATCAAGTCTTAGTGAATACTGAGTTAGAGGTAGAAGTGCCAAGTGGGTTATATGGGGAAGTTATTGGGCTCTATCATCAAACACAGTTTGAGCCGCATGTGGCTCCAGGAAATATACTCCCAGGACATGGGGAGATAAAGGTTTTTTCAGCAAAACTGCAGAGCGAACTAATGAAAATCGGCCGCCACCAAACTATAGCATATCTACATCTGATTCCCATAGATGAGGTCCGTCAGGTTCATGATTTCAAATCATTGGATGAATTTGGACTACCGCTTGAACCATCAGTTGATGTACTAATGGTGGTACCACAGAGTAATTTAATGGGATTAACGGATGAACAAAAAGATCAAGCAATGGCTTTATTTCAGAAATACAAGGGGATTTTAGCTGTTAACGATCACAATTTAGGGTGTGCTCAGGGGGTGGTCCATCAATTGGACACCGGGGATTATCCTCCAATAAGGTCTCAACTGATCCGCCTCTCTCAGGCAGCAGAAGATGTGGTTACTGAAGAAATTGATAAGTTATTACAACAAGGGATGCTTGAGCCATCCAAGAGCCCGTGGGCTTCGCCTGTTCTAATTGTAAAAAAGAAGGTCGGCACCAACTGGGTAGTAATAGACTATTGGAAGCTCAACAGTATTACAAAAAGGATTCATACCCCTTGCCAAGGATCAATGATGCTCTGGACTGATTAGGGGGTGCCCGCTACTTTTCTGCGATGGACTTAATATCAGGCTACTTGCAAATTGAGTTACCCTTGGTTGAACAGGAAAAATGTACTGTGATCACCTCTAAGGGCCTTTTTCAACTGACACAGATGCCTCAAGAACTGTGTAATGCTCCTGCTACTTTTCAGTGGGCCATAGACACTATTCTTGGCAACATGAAACTGTCATGCATCCTAGTATACCACGATGATATTAACGTTTTCTTTAAAACCTTTTTGGAGCACCTAGACCACCTTGAAGCAGTATTCCACCGGCTGGCTGAGGCGAGCATAAAAATTAAACCTTGAAAGTGTAACTTTTTCAAAGATCAGCTAGAATACCTGGGTTTTGTGGTAGACTCAACCGGGCTGTAGCCACAACTGGCTAAGGTGGAGGCCATTAGCAATATGGCTAAACCTAATAGTAAGCACAACATACAGGTATTTCTGGGGATAGTCAGTTACTACCGATACTTTATCTCTAATTTTAGCTTTATTAGGGCCCGCTATTTGAGTTGTTAAAAGAGGACACTGTGTTCAAGTGGATGGAATGTCATCAATCCGCTTTTGATACTCTCCATATGGCGTTGAGCAGTGCACTGGTGTTGTGATATCCAAACTTTAACTGGGAGTTTATTGTTCAGATGGATGTGTCCCTTTCCACTGTTGGGGCAGTACTTTCTCAGAAAGAGGATGAGGGAGAAGAACATCCTGTTGCATACTGTAGTCATAGTCTGAACTGTCATGAGCGTAATTATACTGTGACCAAGTGAGAGTGCTTAGCAGTAATCTATGCATATATAAAATTCAGAGTCTATCTGCATGGGGTAAAGTTTGAAGTTGTAACTGATCATGCATCATTACGCTGGTTGCAAATTCTCAAAGAACCAGAAGGATGGTTGGCTCGATGGGCTCTCAAGTTACAGGCTTACAATTTTGAGATTCTCCATTGTCCAAGAGTGAAGCATAAGAATGCGGACTACTTATTTCAGTTACTGACTATTGCGGTGACAGCGTACCTTAGCAATGTGATGTATGATAAAATACTCAGCGGAAAATATGATGATGAACTGCCCCAAGTAATCAAAGTGTTAAACACATTGCACATGAATACCTTCCAATGGAATGGAGAACTGTACAAGTGAATCGGTGATACTACAGTTAATTTCCCACAGCCCTCCGCATGGCCAGAAATCATTATGAGCGCTCACAGGGCAGTTGGGCATGGTGGCATGAGTAAGACTATGGAGTTGTTATGCCCACAATACTATTGGGAAAGTATGAGTTTCAGTGCTCAAAACTATTTCCTGTTGCCATCAGTACCAAGTGGAGAAACCGTTCTACCATACGACATCATATCAGTTAGTGAAACCACATTTCGCTTGGCACACGGTCTCCCTCAATGTCGTTGGCCCCTTGCCAACAGGAGCTAACCGTTGTAAGTACATTATAGTGGCTATTGACCACTTGACATGGTGGGTTGAAGCAAGGGCAATATGAGATCTTGGGGCAGTGACAGTGGCTAAATTCATGTTGGAATGCATTATTCAGCGGCATGGTTGCCCTCAGTTTATTCTCACTGATAATGGCACTAACTTCACCTCACACAACCTTCCCAAGCTGAACGAGCTTATGGGAATCCGCGGAGTTTTGTTGACCCCAAACCACCCCAAGTCTAAAGGAATGGTCGAACGAGTGAATGGGACTCTGATGAACATACTCCAAAAATTAGTAACAGATCGCCCTTCTGATTGGAGCTCTCTTATTTCCACCGCCATGTTCGCTTATAACATTAGTTACCATTTCGCCATGGGGAAGAGCCCCTTCCAATTACTATATAGCTGAAACCCAGCTCTTCCGGCACTGCTTTATGCATGTGTAGAAGACACTGGCAGGCTAGAACCCTATCACTATTTGACTAATGTTTTGAACATTCTGATCAAGCTACAAACCAAAGCATATTCCTTCAGTTTGGCTAAGAAGATTAGGAATCAGGCCGGTGATCAGGTACACCATAGTGGGTTGGTGCCATTCAAGGAAGGTGATATGGTTCTCTTTCACAATCAACATGGATTTGGGCGGAAGCATAAGCTGGCTAGTATCTAGATCAGACCATTTGAAGTAATAGAGAAGACTGGAGTCGACACATATACTATTAAGGATACTACAAGTGGTCAGATCATTAACTGAATACACGCGAAGTTCCTCAGACCTTACAAACAATAGGATCTTATCATCCAGTCAAGGAGGGGGTAATGTTGTGATTTTGATATGACTGAATGATAATCTTGGGACAGCCGGGCGGAAACCGCTGAACACAGTATCAGTTACAAATATTCTATTGCCTTGAGATGAGGCGCTATTGGGATATAATCCAAGTCTAATTGGATATAATGAGTTTATTGGATCACCTCTATATAAGGTGATAAGGCGATGTTGATATTTGATAAATATGAAGTAAATTGCCTACAACTAGGGCAACAGCAGATTAAGAATAACAAACCAAATTCGAGGAAAATTGGTGGAATAGAATAACGCAAGCAATGAGAAATAGTATCGCCTGAAGCTGATGTATATAAGTGTATTGGGTAATTGAGAGAGGGAGGTTTTTAAAGTAAGGTGAGCGGGACAGCGAAACATAGCTGTATTTATACTATAAATAAAAAGAATTTCTTGGGGCAATTGCTCCCATTTTTAATATATTTTCAAGTGCATCTGAAGGACTGACGATCTTCACACTGTCTGTCCGTTGTTCAGAGGGCTTAACATGTTTGAATAGCCCAGCGGATCCTAGAAATACCGCTCAAAATTATAACAAAGTGGCTCTGTTAATGGTTTATTAGTTTAGTCCTTGCAAACCAATCTTAATCCATTTACAATTTTCCCTTCAATTTGATTTTTGTCAGACCAAATCCTCTGTTAGTCAAATTTGGTACTAATAAAACCTTTTAAGTTCTTCTCTGATGAGCTTTTATACTAGCCTAGCTATGGACCTCCCTGCAGGAGTTAAATAAAAATTGACTTGAATTCTGATTTGAAACCAAAATCATAATACAATCCCAACTTAATTACTAGATCTTACCCTAAAATGGATTGCATTATATTTCACCCTTGAGACTTCCCATTTAGATTCCTTTTGACAAATCAACTCCCTATTTTATTAGTATTGTACTATAGTTGATGATCCTCATCATGAGTGCTCTGCAAACCTTAATTAAAGTGAATCAACTATAAATATTATTTTTCTATTCCAAATAAATCGGTTTTTTGTTAAACATTGTCATTTATTCATGAAGAACTTTAGTATAGTCTTAACTATACTAAAGGATAGAAAACTTTACCGCATAGTTATGCTATAGTAGAGCTACAGTTGTACTGAATAACAATAATTTTGCAAGTAGCTTAAAGAAGGATTTGCAATACATAAGTGATGCTCACTACAGGGGGAACTATAGTAGCAAAACAGAAAATTACAATCCTCATAATTGACCTGACTCAGGAATGGGGAGATGGCAACTATAAAAAATATATAACTTTCTATTTTAGATTCTCCTACCCTTAATTGAATGGAATTGGAGGAAGTTGGATTGCAGTATTTTCCTCAATTTGAAAACTTTGAGTTTATACATTCACTGAGTAGCAGCATAGTTATTTTGAGCCAATGGTACCTTAGGGAATTTGGCTCTATGGCCATAAACAGTCTGATATAGTATCTGCTTATCTTATTGTTAGCTGGATCAGGACCAGCTGTACAGCTATATGAAAACCTTTAGTCTATGAGTCAATATCAAATATTATAAGCTAATATTTTAACCCAGATGTGGTGATATCTCGCTATCTTCAACTTAAACCAAGAAATCCACAAATGATTCTTTTTTTCCATCACGTTCTAACTTATGAAGGTTTAACAGAAACCAGAAAAATGTGGAAGCATTGTGGAATATTAATAGGAAGCTTTCAGCCAGTTTCCAGAGTTTTTAGGAGGTTAATAACATCCACGACCTTAGTGTTGAAGTTTTGGCCTACTTTAAAATGGCCTGGTTTCTCTTCTTAAATAATTTGGAGTTTCAAACTGCCTATTGTATGGAGAAAATATACCAGACGATGACAGTAATAAGTTATAAACTCCTTATGAATAACACTTCAAGGCTGTACTCTCTTGTCATTTAATTGTACGATGGCTCACTGCCCTGATCTTCCTGAACCCAAGTAATTCCTCAACTCAATACAACGGAAAATATTAAAGACAAAAAGATTGTATAATAAACCTAACTTGTTTTAAAAGGTCCTTTTTTATTTTTATAAAACTAGGGAGAAACTTTAGGGCTCAATGTTAACCACACCTTGCCCATGACACCTTGCCTCGCATTGCCACTAAGCCAGTGGATCACAATAAAGTCTTCAGAGGATCTGTAAGTTATGAGGCTCTGCGGTAACTCATATTGGCCTTGTGATCATTATTTTACTGAAAATTATTTCAAAACAGTATTTCCTCTGACGCGTCTGAAAAAGCTAATTAGTTGCTCCTTCAAAAAAATTGTAGCATGTATCAAGGTAATTTGTACCACTAATTAGTAATTAACTTGATTGAAAACCTGATTGTCATTATAAACTAATTTTGATAGATTGACAAAGCCCACAAGCCTGGATCATTAAGTCAACTATTTTTAAGTCCAACATAACTAAAAAAGACCCTGTGCCAGTGTTATCTAGTTATAATTATTAAGTGGAACCACTAGGCTGCGGATCCTAAGCTTTGAATATACTTAGGGTATTTTTGATCCATAACCACTGATATCTTTGATATACTCAACAATAAATTAGGCATAAGCCAATAATGTTATTTCCCCTATTGAATTACCCAACGATTAGGTCCAGTCAACTACTCAACACTTCTCCGCCTTAAATGGATAAAGCAGAGGGTACTATTCTTTCTGGGTCAGAATGTCCAATTTCTTATGATCTTTGAAATATGAGTGCTACATTAATAGCCTCTCAGCCTCATATAAACGCGCATTTTTATAACTCAGAACTTCCATGCGTAGTGCTATGGTTAACTCAGGCGCTTTACATTTTATCTATCAGACTGGTTCAACCAGCTACATAAACGGTTCCCAAAAGTTCAACTTTATGGGCCTCTTTGACTTCAGAAATCCTTGATGAACACAAACTGGCCCCCTTGGCTTCAAGTTCTAACCAACAAACGTCCAGATGGGTCAAGCGCAATACTCCCTCAACCACCCCTTAACTCTTCATGTTCCTAAGGCCAGTTAACCCAAAGAAATCCTCATTTGGCACCATTTCAATTTTGATGGTCTTCCCCTTCCTGACTTCTTAATCTCTCTTTTTCAAGTCCTCCCTTATACCAGCTTTACTTCTTCCCTTTTCATGGGCAGTGTGGCTTTGTCAAGTTTTATGCTCAATTAAATGATGAAACTTTTGGAAGCATACTTGTCTTCCGCTCTTGCCTACAAGCCTGGAGTTGCACCATTTGATGTTTTTGAGGTTAATAATGCTCGTCTCTTTGCTAACTCTGTAGATAGGCTTTGGTGCGCTCCTACGTCAGTTTATACAGAAATGCAAGTCCCATTGGGCCTCAAAAGTTGTGTTTTATGTGATTGCCGCATCCTTTTTTATACCGCTCTTTGTGAAAGGTTGGAAAAAGAGCTTCCTGAAAAGTACATTACTCAGATGACTTTACTGGGCGCATGCGTTTTCCTCCCTCCTTCAACTCTTTCCACTGAGACTGTGCATGACATGTGCAGGGTTTTAGATGAGGCATGTTCACAGATATTTCGCATGAAATTGTTCCTTCCCCCAATGTACACTTGTCTTGAAAGCCTTCTCGCCAACTGCATCTTCCTTTCTGAGGCTTTTTCTCCAGAGTTTAACCTCTATCGCCTGTTTCAAAGTCCCTTCCAATAGTTGTTTCTTTTGGTTTGATGGCCTTTACTTAGCTGACCAGTCCAGAGTGCCTAGCGCTGAGCCTTTTTGGTTTTGGCGCATCTCCAACAGGGTCTTAAAAGTTATGAATTATATATAAAGTTCACATTTCTTCTAGTCTGCTACAGGCTTCCCCTGTTTGATCTCACGCTCCTCCCCCTCCTGAAGAAGGGCCATCCAGGCTCCGTGGCGAAGAGGCTTTAGAAACTATGAATAAATTTATGTTCTTTCCACTGTTTGATCTCACGCTCTTCCCCCTCCTGAAGAAGGGTCAATAGCCCTAGTGGCGATGAGGCTTTTGTAAAACATGAATAAAGTTTTTATGTTCTTAATTGTTAAAGTATTCAGTATTCTTTTTTCCGTGTATACTATATGTTTTTCATTTTTTTTAATTTTAGTTTATAATTTTTTCCTTTATTTTTCCTTTTTTTATTTTTATAATATTTTTCCTTTTTTCAATTTATGATATGGATGTAGGAAATTAGCATGTACATAATTCACAATCCAGCCGCTTTGATCCCTAATGGTATATACATTTTAGAATCATTTCTCCAATATAATAAATGGACTTTTCCAAAGTGAGGCCAGCTTTTGCGTGTGGCCTGCGTTATTAGTGTCACGATAGACTACTTAGACTCCTTCCTGAAACTTAGACACAGTAGCTCATTTAGCATTGTCCTAGCTTTTCTGTCTTGTTTTTTGACTAATCACATTCTGATAAGCTTCAGATTAAAACTTGATTATGGTCTTCACCAGTTTCTCAACATAACTCTTTGGGCCAATTGCCTCAGTTGAATTGATTGCAGAGTATAGAAATGGTTGTAGAGCTGGCTGTCTACCATACAGAAGTCAAAATGAAGGTGGCCGTGCTGCTGTGATGTCCAATATTGTACGCAAATACCATAGCACTAATGAAGTAGCCCAATGTGAAGTCGCCACAGCAGAATTTTTGCGCAATATGCCAACTATAGTGCCCTTCATTCGTTCTATCATCCCGTTAGTATCAGATAGGTATGGTGTTGACAACGCTCCCTTGATGGACATCAACTCATTCAACCATTGCAAAGTATGGGCAGTAAAATTGGTGCTTTTATTGTTAAAATCTTCTGGGCTCATCCATGCTTATGGATGATAAAATCCATATTAAATTTGGCAGTAACTAAAGCCCCAACGTCTTGAATTGCTTTTGCGTCCACCCATTTTGTCAGATGGTCAATAGCAACAATTATTTAATTGTTGCCTAGGCTACTTACAGACAAAGGGCTGACTACATCAATTGACATGTTATTCTAGTACCAGTCATCTTTAATCAAACAAAATTTACATCTGACTTCATGGGCTTTGCAAAGTGGCATGAATGGCATTTATCAAGAAAACCTTAGATATCAATCACATGAAATCCTAATTGTAATTAGATCGAATTAATTCTAGAGTTTTGGTCAATCATATGTGCCCACTGGCCTTTTGGGCTTGAGTAATGATCTCCATTTGTTTAAAGGGTTTTGGGAAAATCCTTTGATGCCCTTTGAGCTTAAGCTTATATAAAGCTCCACTTTGATATACAGTGTTGGTAAATGCTTTTTTTATAGATTGTTGTACTATAAACGACTTGTCCCCATACTTTTGAGTAATCATTTATCATGGTGCTCATCGGCCAAACTGCTCAGGATGGCTATAATAGGTAGTAGCAATACTCCGTCTGCGTTTTTATGGGCCTCTCTAGCTCTATGAATAATTTTATATGCATACGCCATTAATTTCTAAGCCCATCAGGCTAAAAGACCCTCAGGCTCCTTGCTTTGTGGAGCATGCGTAATGAGCTGTGATCCGTCACACCTTGAAACTTGATGCCATGAGTGTACACCCAAAATTGTTTACAAATGTAGATGACAGCCATACACTCTTGTTTGGTCACCATATTACGCTCATGCTTATTCAACATCCTGCTATATAAGTGGCCAGATGATCCTCGCCATAATCCCCAACCAGGGATAGCACACCCCAAATTGCAGTCAACAAGGCGTCAGTTTGTATGATAAAATACCTGCTGAAATCTGGATATTGGATGACACAAGCTGTGCTCCCTGTAAATTTTAAATGCTTCAAAGGCTTGCTAAACTCAGCATCCCAGCAAAACAAAGCTTTTCTTGTGGCAAATGGAAAAAGGGCTCAGAAATCCTAACACATACCTCTACAAGTCTTCAATAGTATCCAGCAATGCCTATGAACAATTGAACATCCCTCATACTAGTCGGAATTTGCATGTTTTTAAAATCACCTCTAACTTTTGAGGTTGAGACCTCATGCCTTTGCAATCAATGACAACCCTGAGGTACTTTTTTTAGTACTAGATGGTCCCAAAACCCTGAGGTACTTCAATTGTTCTTTTAAGCATTAGCATTTTCTATAAAATATCTACAGATAGGCTTTCAACAGCCATTTGAACACTTGTTCAAAAAGCTCCAGATGATCAAAAAACGTCCACAAAAAGACATTGACATCCTGGTACACCAGTACTCTGTAAAATTTAAGGTCCCCCAAATTGTGTTTATTTTGCTCTGAAAGGCCGCCAGCACATTGTACAGCCCCTGTGGCATGCATGATAGATGAAACAGCCCTTACGCAGTGATCTTAGAGCACTTCTCCTGGTCCTCTTGAGGCACTTAAATTTTCCAGTATCCAGAAATAAAATCCATTGGCATAAAAATACTTCGCCCCTCACAGATGGTCCAGGGCATCATCAAATTTAGGCAATGGGTATAGAACATTTTTGTAATGGCGTTGAGGTGATTACAATTGATTAAAACTCAATTGCTGCCATCTTTTTTCTTTAAAATCTGAACTGTGCTGTCCCACGGGCTTTTCAAGGGCACAATCATTCCACTTTTCAGAAATTTTTCTAACACTTCTCCAACTACCTCATTGCTATCCCAAGCGCACCTGATTGATTCATTCTAATAGGAATTTGGCTCAGGTGTCAATAAAATGCTAAACTCCTTTTGTACAGCCTAAATCCTGGCCATCTTTGGCAAAAATTTTGGAATATCATTCAAACAACTACAATGCTTTATCCTTCTGTTGTTACAATAATTTTTAAAATGACACTTGGGGAATTACAGCATGTTCCCCAAGGCCCTTGGTTAGTAACACAAACTCAGATAAATCACCAAATTTTACAGCTGATTTTAAATTGTCCTTTGGAATCAGATGACAAATGAGACTACTGGATATTTCTTGACCTTGATAACTCGGCTGGTCAAATTCACTGATAGGATGTCAATTTCCATGTGCCCTGGTATAAGTATTCCAGAAGCTATACTAGGTTCCACCCATGAACAATTTTAATGGGTATGACCTCCCCATATAGACTTTCTGGAATGTCCAGCTTAGTCCCAGTACTCATAACCAGTTGATGACGTGGTGCTATTGTCACATCCTTATTCTCTCTTAGAGGTATTCCTTGATTTTCATATATGGCAGTTGGGATAGGGAATCTTTGATTTCCCTCTGAATATGTCATTCTGGTATTATCCCTTTGGAATAAGATATATCAATAAAATTTTTGTGATGGCTAGAGGGCTCTATATTGGCATGACAGCAGTAAATTGGGAGTGATTGTCCTAGTATCATCAAGGTGTTTTCTTGAGATTTTCAGAAGATCCCTTAGGTCCTTAGAAAACTAATTCTAATTAAAATGTCATAATTGGCGTTGGGAAGCACTATTGCAGGTTCAGCTACTACCAAAGCCTCAAATCTCTGCGGCAGGGCACTGTAAGCTCCTTCACTCTTAGTGCTATTGGGGCCCACTGTCCCATATTCCCAATGGTGGTCAATGTTCAGAGCAATTTAATTTCTTTACCAACTTTATGGAGACAATGTTTACAGGTGCTCTGCTATCAACAATAGCTACAACTTTGATCTTGTTAACCATAATGTCCACATAAGTGCACTCAGAGTATCAAGAATTGTCAGGATTCTCCCTTAATTGGGGGAAGCCCCAACTAGGGGTTGTGATCCGCCTACAGGTGAATGCCAGATTGAGCTTCTCATTTACTTGGGGGTAATCCTGATCTGAAGTATCAGGGATCATCCCCAATAGTTTATTATAACTTAATAGTAAATTTGGCACCAGAAACTAATGCTGAGGATGCTGAACAATCTATTGGGCCACAGGGAATTGCATTCTGATGTCAACCCAATCTATTAACCCTTTTAGGCGCACCAGCAACTTATGCTGAGGATGCGCCCATTCCCCTTGTATTATTAATCTATTCATTTATACTTATTTGTCAATTCCCAATCCCAATTCCACCCGTTCTGATCCATCAAGGTTCAATAAATACCTCAAGGATCATTTCAATAAAGTACTATTTCTCACCTATCTCTTTTCTGTTTTTAGCTTTACCTTGGCCTTTATGACCTATTAACTCGTTGGGGGCTTTGGGGCCCTGATAGATGGGGGCTGGGTTGGAGTTTCTCCCACAAAGTTCCAACAGACTGTCACAATTGCTGATTGGTTAATGCATATATAATCAGGATGATGAGTTAATACATTATATTATTGAAGACGATATTGGGGATGAACTCCAAGAAATTCAGAACGCGCTAAGAAAAGTGATAAGAATATTGAATTGAAGAATGATCAGACATCTAAAACATTAGTTGGAAAACAGTTTCTATTCTCTAAACCATTGGAACAAGCAGATAGCATCAAAATTTATTCACAAAGTAACCGGCCTTGGTGGCCTAAGGAAGATTATTGGTCATATTCTCCAGTATTACTACTAGGAATTAATTAATTAATTACGATGTCAGTGATAATTTGGCCTGTTGTATGGAGTGCCAACTCCACAAGCTGCACAGAATGCAGCAGAATATTGGCTAGTACACCCTGGCCTCATGTGGCACACAGTGTCCATAGATGTTATGAGACCTTTGATTGTCAGTACTGGAGTATAAAGTACATTATTATCATGATAGACCATCAAACCAGATGGGTTATAGCAAAAGCCCTGAGCAGAGTAGATGTCATGAACATGGAAAAATTCATTTTGGTTCAAGTGGTCTATTGTCATGGATGACCCGGCAACTTATACTAAGTGACAAAGGGATCAGCTTTACATCCTACATAATTCCATGGTTAATTGAGTTGATTAGAATCTGAGGTTTAGTGTCCATTCTTAATCGCCAATAAAAAATAGGATGGTGGATAGAGTAAACGCAACTCTACCTGCAACATTACAAAATTTGGTCATAGGGAAAAGTTCCACTTGGGGAATTTATTTGAGTTTGGTTACATTTGCTAATAATATCAGTTACCATTTTGTAACAGGAAAAATGCCGTTTAAACTCTTAAATAGGTGAAGGGCCACATTACTGCCAATCTTTTATCCACCGTTGAACCAGCTTCAGGATTAAGTGTCAAACAATATCTATCCCAGCTGACTAATAACATGATTGTGTTGCAATATTCACATTTGATATGAAACTGAAGAGGCGAAGCAACGCAAAGAAAGTGGACAACAAGAATCAGTCAGAGTTAAAAGTATGCCATGTTGGAGATAGGTAGCCTATTGTGACACCCATGGGTTCAGATGAAAAAAACAAGTATGATACCCTATGGTTGGGTACATTCAAAATTATCACCAAAATAGTGACTGATGATTATACAATCAATAATATCATTGATGGCTGTACATTAACTAAAGTTTATGTGAAATACTTAAATTACAGGATTTAAGAAGAAAATAGATAAAAATATGCATAAAAAATATAAAAGTTAGAAAATAAGTAAAAAACGATTTTATTTTGCCACAGAAATGCATTTGATGATGTTCCCACCTATTAAGTGAGGATGGAGGGGAAACTTATGTCAGGAATGAGTCATTATGTTTAGTAGAACCAGCTTGGGTGAGACTGGTCTGCCATGAGTAGTCCAAGGGAACTAGTACAGGACTAAAAAAAGTCAACTAAGAGGATCCTGTGAATGATGATGTATCATTGTAACCCGTCCTGGGGTTAGTACAGGTTGAATGATGAGACGCCATTGGGAACCCATCCTGGAATTGTACAAGTTGACCAGTTTATTTTTTGGCAAGGATGATCAATATAGTACTGGTGCAGTATGATGCTGTGGGAACCGTGCTCAAGAGAGGCAGCAGGTAGCAACCAGTGAAGTTGAGTCGTGATGCTGAGCATGGTATAAGAGTGTGGAGTGCAGACAGAACTGAGCTCAGCTGAAGTCATAAAAATATGTTGTCAAACATAATCATGGCCCAAGGCGGCTTCCATCCCCAAAGTTTCTATCTACTTCTGAATCAATGGAGAAGCAGGGGGATTAATTATAATTTCAGTTTACCACATTATTCATCCCACTGGAAAATTAAGTACTCAAAGATTTGAATTCACAATCTAGTATTCAGTGATAATTGCCAACTTTATTACTAGGTGTATATAATCAATGGATATGATCTGATGATTGGTTCAATTAGTACCTCATTGGTGGTCATCTTCATTAATTATTAGTTACATGATGATGAGAAATTGATACTCAATAGTCAGGTTAATATAATAAATCATTCAGATCAAATTGATTAAGATATTTGTCAAAATCACCAATGCGCTTTTAACGCTTGTTTAAGTGGTAGTAGACGTAATCAGGCAATGCAGGCCTCTAATAAATTGGTGTCTGGCTCCTGACAATAATAAATGTTTGCCAAATTGTGTGGATTATGCTACTGGTTAATCAATCCAAAGGTAATGCCAGTATCAGAAGCTAAACATCAAGGGTCAAAACATTTGGAGAATAATTAATTATTCTCCAGTGAGAAGCTGAAAATCTGTGCACATGTTGCACTATAAACCCCCCATTTTTTCAAAGTAAAGGAGATCTTGATTTTATAAAACTTACTTGTTTATGTAAGGGTTGTTTAGTTTACTCTTAGGATGAGTGCAAGGATTGGATATCCTATGGTTGTTTTTTATCACATCTCCACCTGGCTCTGCATGAAGAGAATAGGGAAGAGTTCCCTACCAGTTCATAGATATCTTTAAGAGGAAAAAGCACCTGTTTGCGTTGGACCTTATACTCAACGCGGCTTCAGGATCACTCAATCTAAATAATAATCTTAGATTTATTCAAGGTACGCCAACCAGGGGACAGACAGTACTGAAAACAACATTCAAAATGACAAAACAAACTACTAACCAGGTGGGAAGCAGAAACTGCTAACCCACCATGGCAGAGGGTGAGGAGGGGTCGGGGGGTTGGTTTTCAGAAAGACCCGCCTTGATCAAGGGATGTTGGTTACAGTACCAGATCAGAGCAGAAAGCCAGGGCGTTGGGGCATCCGCATAGTGGGGGCTGAAGTCAGAGTAGTAGGAGTTTTCCACTTCCGCATCAAGATAATAATGGGAAAGTGTTTCAACAAAAGCTGCGAGGAGAACTTCAGCTTCTTTGTGGGCTTCAGGAAGTTGGGTGAAAAGGGAGATACTGTGGCGGGTGATTTTGGCTGAGGGGTTGAATGAAGCAAGCATTGCTACATTCATAACAGCAATTTCAGCATCATCGAATAGTTTCAAGATGTCACTTCAGGGAGATTCAGGGAAGTCAGGGGGAAGAAGCTGGTGGGCAGGCCATGCTGGAGCTGAGCCACTGACTGGGCCACCACGGTGCGTAGTTTTGGGCAATGAGGAGAGGCCACCGCAGCTAAGGCGAGCTGGTGGTCACTTTAAAAGGGGGCTGTATTGGGTAGAGGAGAAAAATGGCGAGGGGTAGGGGTTTCATCAAAATCGGGAAGGAAAATTCTGCCCAACCATAAACACCTTGACAGAGGTTGACCTGTATGCTTACTAATGAGGACATTACCTGATTCGTCAGTTTCAGCCAATAGATCCCATGGATTTTGGTTCACTGGAATAGTGGCGTTTAAATTTGGGTGGGTAGGAATCTAAATAATAATCTTCATATTTAAATTTCACAGTTTGATGAGATAATTTATTCAATGCAATTTTTTCATGAACATGTGCAGTAAAAATAATGGAGCAAAAGCAAGCTACAATCCTCAAAGTGTCAAGCTCATGGATTTTAACACATCTTCTCTATGGTCTCCCTGGGTCCTTTCCAAGTATGCGCTTATTTTCTGGTCCATCAAAAACCATGGTTGGCATAGTACCATATCAATCTTTATACATTAAAAACAGGTTTGTTTGGTAATCGTTATTATCCCAGCTTCTAACCTTCTGCACCTGAACGCTTGAGTAAGCATAATTTTGTAACAGAATCAACTTTTTTTATGAGCTTCTCAAATATTTATTAGGACTCATATTCTCATCCGCAATGCACTAATATAAAATTGGTGGTAATGCGGGCTACCTCCCATTTAGTAAAGCAAATGGGGAACGCCTATGGGCAAGTGGTGTGCGATAATGTATGTGAATGCAACCGAAGGCAAAAAGAGGTTCCAGCTGGACGCCATGCCTGCGACCAACTTTATGTAGAATACCAACCTTTGTACCATTCACCCGTTTGAAAGTGCCGTTAGTCTCAGGGTCATAGGGGGTAGATAGCACTCCATGTATGACCATTAGATCAATAAGCTTAAGAATTGTTTATTACATAAAATTGGTCCCATTATCTGTCAGCAAAAATTGGGGTAACCTTGCCAATAAATAACATCCTTGATGAACTTTGCTGTAGTAGTGGACCCTAAGTTCCTGACTGCCTTGGCCTCCACCCATTTGGTTAGATGATCAATAGCCACTATAATATAAATTTTAACTTACCAATCATATTGGTCAAAGTCTCACAACGTCCATGGAGACCTTGTTCCAGGCAACTTGGGTTTAACAAATCGATAAGAAGTGGATTTTTGATAGGAAGCTTCAGCTTGACAGTTGTGACAACAGCTAAATGACTCACATATATCATATGACATTTACTCTCAATAGTAACAGGATCATAGTTGTTCAAATGTTTTCTTAAATTTATATGGCCTTCTGCCTTATGAGCGGCAATAATTGATCCACCCATTTGGTAGGCCTAAGGAATAAAAAGGGTTTCTAATCAATAACCTTATAAAATTCATCAACTTTTATGAAGTATTCTCTCTGATTTTAAAAACTCGATGATTCTCAATAGGCCCATTATTATATTGCTAATTAACTATTTTGGTAAATAGTTAATCATCTTTATCAGTCAGCAAGGCTACAGTAGGCAATCTCAAGAATCTATCCACTTTTTGATGCTTTACGCCAGGTCAGTGGTTTTTTGTAAAAATATAAGCTAATAATTGCAAAGCCCAATGGGCCAACCGTTTCTTGGGCTCCTTTAGGTTCTGCAACCAGTGGTAAGAAGTATGGTCAATTACAAGGTGAAATGCATGTCATGAATATAAAAACAAAATTTCTCAAAAGCATAAATTACAGCTAAACACTCTTTCTCCATAACAGTATAATTCTGTTCATATATAACCAGTGTTTGACTGCAGTAAGTGATGGGGTGTTCTTCCCCTTCATCATCAAGCTGAGATAACACCTTCCTACGGCGGTGAGGGAAGCATTCATCTGTATAATCAATGGATTATCAAAAATTAAAAATTCATTAGTATCTGCACTTGGGCTAGGCAAAGTTGTAGTTGTTCAAAAGTGAGTTGACAGGCTTCCATTCTTTTATACGGAACTCCAGCCTTGAGAAGGTGAAATAATGGTACACTGTCTTGCTAAGAGCTTCATGAGCTGGCAACAATAGCCGATCATTTTCTAAAATACATGAATATTATGCTTTCTACTTGGGGTTTGAATTTGAGATAGCCTCAATCTTAGCATGTTGAGGCCGTAAGCCTTATTTGAAAATAAAATTCTATATAACAAGTTGTTTACAGAAGAAGTTGAACTTATAAGGTTTGATTTCAAATTAACTTAAGATAAATGCCGGAAAACTTCTTTTAAATGCATTAGAGGTCTGAAATTTTTCTGAAAAACACATTTTTATTATCTAGGTACACTTAAACGTAGAAAAATTTTATTAGATCTCAATATGCTATCCATGGCATGCTGGAAGGTTGCAGGGGCATTTCACGGCCCTTGCGACATCCTAGTTGGGTTGGTATAAGCCCTGAGCAGTGATCATAGCGCACTTCTCTTTTTCCTCCTTTGGCAAGTCAATCATCTAGTATTCATAGATTAGATACACAGCGGAAAATATTGTGCGCCGTCCAAGCGGTCTAGTGAATCAAAAATACAGGGTAACGGGTATGAATCTTTTTTGATAATACAATTGAGCTTTTAGTAATCTGTTTCCATTCGATTTAACCCATCATTTTCTTAAAACAAAACCAGGCGGTTCAAGGTCTCTTGGAGGGTATTAACATCCCCTGCTGCACAATTTGGCTGAATTCGGTGATAAAAAAGTCATCTGCCACTTCATAACGCCTAAGATGATGAAGGTTAATCAGCGGATGATTATTAGTATTGATCTGGTGCAACACATAATGTGAACACCTGTAAAAATTTGGATAACTTGGCACTCAACTTCCTCTTCTGGGGTGAGCGCCACTATTAAGCTTTTTAAATATCTCTTTTTTGACTATAGCTCCCTTCAGCCCCCTTGATTTTCATGCACAAGTTTTATATATGTGCAATTAATATTTGTTATATTTAATCTGATAAATATGTGTTTGTTTGTATTAGTATGTAGTTTAGTATCCAGTTGAGCGTTTCACAGCCAAATATCATCCTGCTCAGGATTCTCCTTAGAACAAGCACAACAATCTTCCTCCTTCAACACACTGATCAAGTTACTGAATAAACTCTTCAGATAACAGAAAAATTCCACATTCAACTTTTCTTATAAAGTTGGCAACTTCTGGTTAACAACAGAACTTAACCTTGTGGCAGAAGTTCAGAGGTTCTAAGATAACTTCTTCTCTTAAGACTCAACTTCTAATTATGACTTTGAGGTCTCTCATTGAACTTATCTGCCAATTAGTGTTTATTAGATTTATTTATGAAGCTTCTATCTCTTCTTTCAGGTAAAATATAACCTAGAATTAGGTTAGAGGTTCTTCTCTTGATGCAGAAACCGTGGAGAACTTGATAGTAATATTTAGCTTCTGAGGTATCCAATTCCTCTACTCTATCATCAAGCTTATTTAAAAATATAACAAATATATAACAAACTAATATATTTGAGGCTAAAAAGAACTACTATATTTAATTTTAATTGAATATATGAAATTTGGTGCGCAACTCTTCTGTTAGCCCCGTTTGGAAGTGTAAGCCATTGTTAATGAATTCAAAATCCAGGTTAGCATAAAACGATGATCTTCCTCATCAGTTTAGCCAGGTT
Source organism: Massospora cicadina (assembly GCA_022478985.1). Taxonomy (NCBI): domain Eukaryota; kingdom Fungi; phylum Entomophthoromycota; class Entomophthoromycetes; order Entomophthorales; family Entomophthoraceae; genus Massospora; species Massospora cicadina. The sequence goes on along the minus strand of JAKSZP010015960.1, from coordinate 116,810 downwards.
CTCTCACCTACTCAGATGCACCCTTTTCTGGATTAAAACGAAGAACGTTTTAAATGCCTCTGTTCAACCCCAGAGATTCACGCTTATCAGGGTAGCAACCTGATTAGGTAATGGGGCTCTTAGTCATAACCATCAGGTCACTACCCAATAGGTTAGATTGTCAGTTGCTATTAAGGCGTCATAAATAGCCTAGCAACTCCAATGATCCATCAGTCAATTGGTGACAAACCTAATTGACTCCTTCAAGTAATTAAATTATCAATATTAAAACATTACCTTGATTGCTTGTTTATTGTCAAGTAAAATCCCTGACAAAGCATTATCAATCCAGCGGATCAAACCCCAGCGGCCTAATAAATAAGCATTCCAGATAATTTTTTAAACAATAGTCATTATATAGAATAATAACTCCCATGTCCAAAAAAAGGCCTCATCCCTAGCTGATAAGCAGATTTATAATCCTGGTCAGGCTGTATAATATGGTCATATCCAAAATCCCAGCAGCACCTCAAACCATATTTATCTTTTAAAAATAATATGTTTTTGTCATAAAGCCCAATGCTTAATCATTTTCATCCTTCATCAACCCTGAAAGGCATTATTGAGGAATGATTAAGAATACAGATTGATGCACGTTGTCCTCAAACCCAATTTCCAACAAATTTTACAAACTTGTAAATATTTAAAACCTTTTCAATTGGTAGAATATGAACAAATTTACCTATGTGGTGTCTCTTAACTAACCAAATAAGGGTATAGGTTAGATATATGCACCTAAATTTCTCCATGATCTGGAAGAAGGAAACCAGGCAACACAACCAGCTCAAACTTGCTTTGATTAAATGGGGCGACTATCTCTCATACAATTGTTGGGGAATGGTTAAGATAATTTCAGTTCCAATATAACTTGATGAACCACCAGAAGGGTTAGGGTACCTTTAGCGCGGGTGAAAATGCCTTTTGATTCTATAATCTGCCCTGGTAACTTTATGGGTACGGCCACGTAGCCACTGACAATCAATTGGTACTAAACCAATTTGTACAAGACTTTAACAAACCCCTTCTTTGAGGCCATCAAAGCCGCATTCTTCCAGTTGTAAAAAGGTGACAGATTTTGTCCCAATAGATCTAATGTATTTTCCTCAAAGTCGTCCTTGACTCCATATTTATTAAAAAAGATTTCAATTAAATTTTTTTATTATGATTAGAAAATATGATAGCTAAAGCGGAAACTACTTTGGAGCCAAAATGAAGCGGTAACTTAATATATGCTCCTTCTGAATTTGTAGTCAGTATCAGTGGTCCCATAGATTTTATGATGATCTATGTCCGGAGTAAGCCCCAATTTTCACCAGTCTAGTGGACGCAATATTAATCAGTACCCCAATGTCTACATTATCTCAGACCTTGAGCTTATTTACAGTTATATCAATATATAGGTTCAAACAGAAAAATAAGTATCAGTAGGGTTTATTGCGAGGACATCCACTTTATATGATTAATTTAAGAAATTCTGTGTTGTCATCACATAACTAAGGACTGGACTCCTTTGAGGCCTTGATAGGTACCATCACTTGGACCCCAATCGAATTAGGAGTCTCATTAAAAGATGTTGGAACATCAATTGGCAACTATTATTGAGCATATGGCTTTAGATTTCTTCTTCCGCTAACTTGGTAACACATTTATATTAGTGGGTGTTCACTGCTATGTTATTATTTGTAAATACCATAACCAATGAAGGAGGCTCAGTGTAACCACTCCTGCACCTCACCAAAGAGTTCTTCATAGATTCCTTCTTTTCTGGAATTTTGTTAGAAGAAGCAGAAGTGGAAAATCCATATTCTACTCCGCCCTGTTTTTCCCGCTTTAAATAAAAAATAGGGTACACAGCTTAGACTTGAGGTTTATCATTTCTACTTAGCCCATCAGTTTCTTAATATCCCAACTTTTTGCAGTAATTACACAATTGACTAACGTCAGATTTTTCAGAATGAGGGCCAATTGGAGGAGGTTAATCACTTTTCAGAGAAATGGCCCAAGGCATTAGTTTTGTAAGCTCTCAATATCACTTGTTGGGTGTCCCAAAAGTGACAGTGCATCGCTGGAGTTAATACACCTTATTTTAATATCATTCCCTTTATTTAGCACGGAAATAATTAAACAATACAATTCTTGTTAAGGCTCACAGGCACGGAATAGAGCAATTTGTGCATCAAAATCATTGATCACACTAGCCCTTTACAGCGTCTGTGCTTCCATGTAAATTTGTTTCACAAAATTTTTCCCAGTTAAATATTTTCAAAAAATGTTAAGAAATTCAATCTTACAGCTGGTCATTCGTTCTGGACACTGAACTCCTTAATGAAAAGGCCCTTGGCGTTGTGATGGGTAATCCCAATCTTCTGTAATTTAGGCATCACCAACTCCTGGCTTTCAGTATCTATAGAGTTCATTACAGTTGCCAACTTAGCATTATCAGTAGCCTTGGCCATGATAAACTACAAAAAGACTAATAATATTATGTACATTGACTTTTTTATCAAACTTTGGTAAGTTGATAGAGTTTACATGAACTGGAGGCTAATGATGATAGGGCTGAAGGCCCTGAGATGCTCTTAATTGACTTCCTAAATGACTGAGATGAGATGTAAGCATAAATCAGCCTTGAACTTCTAGAGTGTCTTGAGTAGAAGCACCTAGGAATAGCCATGGGATTACCAGAGGGTTTGCGCGCCAGTTGAACAGTATTTTCACAATTACCCAAATCAGCTTACTCAGGGGGAGAAGTCACTGGCATATTAAGACAAGTTGACGCCCCAACGCCTATAGTGGAGGCAAATACCATAGGAACTTCATGCAGTCCTCATGCCTCATTGCCTTCAATATTTGCTTCCAACAGAAAAGGTTCAGATTCACCATGGATAATAATAGCAGCCTGGGCGACCAATTGACTATTAAAATAGTTCCACACGTAGCAACATGGTGGCGTTCAACCTGTATCAAAAGTTTCTAAAAATATCACCTTTTTTAGGTAGTGGCCAGAAATTCCGCTTTCATGTTGATATTATCACTCATGAGGTACCTGACCTTTTGGCCCTGGGTTCTTAATTATAGTTCTAAAGCCTCCAGGAGTTAATAAAAATCCATATTAAAGTGAACAGCGCCAGTTATATATGAATCCAAACTCTCAGGGTAGCAATTATGCATCTTATTAACTTTAAGAAATTCTTTTACTTATTAATCATGATCAAGTATAATATAAAAAAGTTAACCAACGTGAGCGGTTAAAGCCACTTGTACTTGAAGAACATCAACAGACTGGTTTCATGGAACCTCTGAGGAAGTATCTTAACTTCAACCAATTGGACTAAATCCACCGGAAGGAAACCTCCATGGAGTCAAAGGGATCCATACTTGATTAAATCAATTTACAGGGGAATTAAGGCGAGCCCCCTGTAGTGAGCACCACTATGTTAAAATTGGCACTTGGGCGTCAGATTTCTAATACACAGGTTATTAAACTCAAATCAATAATGCTATGTATGAGTACAGCAACTTTAGTAAACACTTGTAAAAGGAAAGTGTTTGGCAAGAGGTATCTTTATTATCAAATATAGGAGAATGTAATGCAGTATTAGGTTCTTTCAAAGTATCAACTGCTCGCTATGAAACCTTAAAAAGCAAGAACCTTCTTTCTTGAAACATAGGAGGAATTTCTTTACTATTAGAATTAAGCGCAGATATTCCCCTATACTAGCATTCCTATTAGTGCATTTTATGTATGCTAAGAAGCACTAAAAATTGGTAGACTAGTATACTAATAATCCAAATTAGACTAATTAAGTGTATCATTAAGGCTCAGTGGATTTCTATTGTAGTCATGATCAACTGATTGCATTAGATTCTCCAGCAGAATGTCACAATAAAAATAGGATTACTTATACCAAATATTTTATTTCAGAACGAGCAACAAAATGGGGATAAAGGTATAGGTAAATGGAAAAGATCTAAAACGCCAAGGCCAAGAGCCAATGCAATTACTGAAATGTGAAGGTAGAATTTGTGGCAGCGGAGTTATGGATTTTGATCTGCCATATATGTAAATATATAGGACCAAGAACAGAGCACCAATAGTAATTTAATCTAACTTTGATAGCTCCCTATGAAGTTGAGGGCCGCGTGACCAAGACTCCTTATACCTTGAATAATATCCCTAATCTTTAGTGTTATATAATTATTTGATAAATATTGTATGAGCTGACTGTTGGTCAAGCCACTTGCAACAACCTTATTAATGAGAATTATTGCCTTTTTGATATCCACGTGACCCTCAACTGTTGTAATTATTGTCAAATCAAAGCTTTCTACCATGTTGGACAATTGCCTGTCTGCTTAAGGGAAAAGAATGTTTTGGGTGTAAATAGTCCCAATGATGGAGGAGTCCACCTCACATTAACTTTAATTTGGTTCTTATTGGACAATCATATGTCCAAGCTTATAATGATAGTGTTTCAAATTTTAATACAGACAAAATCGGCCAAAAGACTTTGGTCAATTCCCAGTGGAACCTCTCGAATCAAGTAAAACTTTTACTAATACTTTTTGGGCAAATAGCACAAGTTTGGGTAAGCGAAATGCACTGATTATGTGGAGAAAACAGGGAGTCCATCAGAGGTTCCTCACCGGCCCATTTATAATTTAATTCAAGCACCTATAACACGAACACCCCATTTTATAGCCTTGGAGGGGGTCCCTTGAGGTGCAACTATTGCCCCAAGGTGATTGGCTCATATATCAAAATTATTGCCCCATGGACTTGTCCTACCCACTCTCAACCTTCCCTCAGCCATTCAATTAAAGCAAGCAAAGTTTCAAGAGCTCTGATAGGTTAAACATTCATATTTACTATATAGATTCGTAACTAATAATGAATTTGATGCCTATTGCACTTCAAGACCCGGTGAGTTTAAATGCTAAGAAGTGAGATTGTAAGAGGGTTCACTTTTCTTACCCCTTTCATCTCTTAATAGAAAATATAAAAATCAATTTTCACTGTTGTTATAATTTCCCCTTTTTTTATTTTTCAAGTGGTAGGAATAAATCTATAAATTATTTAAATCAGCAGTAAAAAGTGTACTTCTTCTGTAATTAAATGTTGAAATTAAGGTGCCAAACGCACCAGTGAGCAGTAAAAAATCAAAATCCAACATAACAGAAGTCCTCGCCGTATAAGCTGATAAAAACCAGTTTTCTTTGCACAACGTCTACATTGAAGGTTGTAAGCCTACTGCTAACATTATCTACAATTTGTGATTTATTGCGAGGAAGGCTGACCATAGGACGGACACTTCTGAATATGACTCAGGACAGATAAACTTAGTACCAGGGGAGGCACCCCAGACTAGCGATGCTATCTCTTGTTGCCAGCGGGAACGCCACTTATGGGGAGGGGAGGGAACGTGTGAAGGGGCCGTAGCCACTATTGCGCACGTGTGGAGGAAGGGGTCTGATTTGATGAACCAGACTGGGAACCAGGAGGAGACCAGCTGTCGGCGACGCAGTGGGAGGTATCCAAACATCCACACTTGAAAGTGGTCCACCAAATGAGACCGAAATCTGTGGACAGTTTCTGGGAGGGTGGGGGTGGAGCCTGCGATGGCATCTAAGACAATCATGTGGATGGTCCACATGGCGATTGCAACCACCAGAGCACAGAGGGAGGGTGGAAGGGAGGAGGCCATTGATAGAGCAAACATATCTCTTGATAGACTGAAGGGATGCGTTTGATCCTGGCCCAGAAGACGTTGAACTTCGCGCCATATCACTTTAGAGGTGGGGAACTTCTCCAGGCGGTGGAACAGCGTTCCATACTGGCCACACACGACACAGGATGAGTGTAAAGCGTTAGAGCGCTCAGCTGTATGATACACCCGCCTCAGGCAGCGCCACACATGGGAGCAGACTTGAGGCTGCAACAGAGGGTGATGTACATATTTCCAGATTGTTTTTTGGGTTTTAATGGAATAAGGGATGTCCATCATGTCCAGGTAGTCCACCCTGGATAGGACATGGGGCCAAATGGGGATCACGCCATCATGGATGGGTAGCCCCTGTACCTCTTGTGTGAACTGAGGAGAGGGGCGACCTCTTTGGGTTGTATGTCCACTAATATGAATTCTCCACTCTGCGCTTCACATGGAGAGTAGGATTCGTTTGTAGTGGGTTTTAGTCCCGTGAGGACCTGTGGCCAATGTGTGATGCGAGGTATTTCATCAGGGAGTGGGGGTTCGATGGATTGTTGAGGCCCAAGGCTCGGGAGAAGTTGGAGCAGGCTGTGCGGGACCAGTGTTGGGATGGGAGTGTAGGAGCAGTGACAGCCGCGATCCAGGTGCCCAGGATCTTGGCAGCATGGGCTTTGAAGTCAAGCAGGCCCACGCCACCATGATGATGAGGGCCAAATATGACCTCTAGCCGCACTGGTGGAGGGCGGCCTTACCAAAGCCATCCTTGCAGCAAGGCATACAAGGATTTGAAGAAGGTTGGGGAGAAGGGGATGGCGTGGGCTCCGAACCAGACTTTGGATAGGAGCATAGAGTTGGCTAAAACAACCCTGCCAGTAAGGGAAGTAGGGTGGGCTCTGAGAGAGGCGATTCGCTTCGTCACATTGTCCATAATACGGCACTCCATTACTGCTGACGCATATCCGCCTGCCTCCATCCACACGCCCAGATGGCGCACCAGTCCTATGGTAGGACGTGGCATGAAGGGAGCACCAGTGGAGCAGTGTGTGTTGAGTTAGTAAGGCGTGGACGTGGGCGAACAGATGGCCAGTTTAGGAACTAATTACTGGGGCCCAGCAGTTCTGAAACCGACCAAGGAGGATGATTTCGGTTTTGGAGGCGTTCAGTGCCACGTTGCTTACCCAGGAATATTCCTGGATGAGAGCTTCAAGCGCGCGTGCATCTTGATTATTAGACACCCCAACCACACAATCATCTGCAAATGCCATTATCTTGACTGGGGCTTGGCCTGGCACATGTACCTCAATAAAATGGGCATTCACATTTTGCAGTAGTGGGTCAAGGCTGAAGTTGTATAAGAGTGGGCTGAGGGGGTCCCCTTATTGAAAGCCCCTTTGAGGGCGGACTACTTCCGTTAGAAGCAAGGGCCACGCACTGCCATTGTTGCAGATTCTGTGAGCAGCATCACCCAGTTGATGAAGCGAGGGGTAGGCGGAATTGATGGAGGCAGGCCCTTAGGTATTCCCAGCTTACTCTATCATAGGCCTTTTGTTGGTCCAAGAATACAAGTGCCCCAGAGGCTGTGGACTGACACACATTAGCCACAGAGTGTTCGTTATCCCAAATCGACCTTCTGGGGATGAAACTGAATTGTTCTGGGGGAGATGGTGGCAGATGCTACAGTCCCTAATTGTTTAGCCATAATTTCTGTTAAAATTTTGGTGTCTGTGTTTGTTAGAGAATTGGGGCGCCAGTTGGCTAAGTCTAGCTTATCCCCTTTCTTGAAGAGTGTGACAGTAAAGGCCTCATGTCCTCCTGGTAGGAGGCGCGTTTCTAACAGGCTTTGGTTAAGTGAGGCAAGCAGAAGTGGGGATATATATTTATAATATTTTTTGTAGAACTCATATGGAATGCCATCTGGACCTGGGCATTTTTTTTGGCGCACCGTGAATGGCTGCCCATAATTTGTTCAGAGTAATTAAATTCATTATTTCTAGGTATCGGAAAATGGTGCAGATATGAGCTCAGTCAAGAACTTCCGCCACTTCAACTGGCTGAATTGGTTCAGCTCAGTATAACTCAGAGTAATATTTTTGCATTTTGATTGCCACTTCAGCTGGTGTATCCACAATAGAATTATCCGATCTTTGCACCTGTGTGCAGGCCATGCTCTGGCGTGGTACAAAATTTTTTTTAAAGAATTATGCGGTGCACTTGTCACCTTTTGTGATGCGTGTGGTCCTGTATTGAACACAAACCTGATGTTTGTGTTGCCTTTCGAGTGCGTTGAGGTGGGCAGCTGCCTCCGCCCACTTCTGGCCCCATGCAGGGCTGTATCCTGTATCTGGAATGTTTGACTCCAAGTGTGCAAATTCTGCCAGAGTGCGCAAGATAACCACTGATGTGGCTCATGAGCATCTGGAGGAGAGATGGCGAGAGTGGCGGATGGTGTCCTCTTTGAAAGTTGCCCATGTGAAAATGGGGTCCGCGAAAAATGGTGCAACAAACTTTTTTGCCAAAGTTGCCTCTTCCATCCATGTGGAAAATCCTTGAGACACGAGCTCGGGGGGCGGATTTTGCACTAATGTGGGGCCTTAGCAAATGTGGCAGGTAGGTGGTAGGTTGTTGAGACCAGTCAGTGGTCAGAGAATTCCATTTTCGTTGTTTTATAGTGGGAGATGTGGGGTTGGAATTTCGCCAGCATTAGAATAAGGTTGATGCGGGTTGTGGACCTTAATTGGCCATTGTGGATGTGGGGACGCATCATGTTTTCGAGCAGCGGGGCATGTCACAGCAGTGCATCCATTAAACCAAGGGTGGCCTTTAGAACGCGTAGTTCTACATGACCCTGGGGGGCGTGGGGTGAGGAAGGCCACTGGTCCATTGGTGTGTTTAGCCAACAGTTCATGTTGCCAACTAGGAAAGAGTCTGGGGGTAGCGGGAGGGATTTGACCAACAAGAAAAATTCCTGACGCTCGCATGCACCATTTGGGGCATAGATGTTGACAATTGCATGTGCTACGTCAGCCCATGAGAAAGTGACAACAAGCACTCAGCCATTTAGGAATGTTTCTGAGGACAAAAATTTGGTAAAATTATTTTTCCAAATTAGCACCCTACAGTGCTTTGACCAAAAGGATAGGGATGGGAGGAGCATTGTTTTCCAAGTTTCCTCGGAACCTCATGGACAGTGGGACTCCTGGATGGCCAGGATATCCACGGGTAAATTGTGTTGTAAAAAACTCAGTTTCCTAGCCAGGGATGGGGAGGCCTTGAGTCCGGCGATATTCAACATCCCTAAAGTGAAGGTTTCCCCCATTGCACCTTAGGTGCGAGGGGTGGGCCTGGGGGCCCACCAGCCTCTTCAAGGTCCCCACGGGCTTTCACAGCAGTGTGGGTGTTAGCAGCAGCGCTATCAGAGTTTTTGTTGATTTTTGTGGAAAGAGTCACGTTGGCTTTGGCCTTCACTTTTGTTTTCCCAACGTCGGATGAATTTTTTGCAGTGCAGATGAGTTTGGTGCATCGTTGAGCAGGTCAAAAAAAATTTTCAGTTAGGATAGTTTCAAGTCAGTTTTGACCGGGGCTTGGGTGCAACAATTGGGTGAGATCAAGTCTCCTATTGGATCCTCAGATTGAGTAGCCCGCTTGGCATGGGCTTCCCAATCTGATTAGGTGATGGATTCCTGAGTCGCTTCTGCCGTGAAGGTTTCCATGTCCTCCTGGTATTGTGAGTGTGGGATAGCGGTGGTGGCCTTGGCTGTTTCCTTGGCCGCGTCCCTATGGGCCTGCTTGGCCTTCTTCCGTTCTTGCGGGGAGATAGGATTTACTAATAGGTAGCAACCTTCTGCTCCCCTGGGAAAGCCTCCTTGGTGCTTGCAGTTGGTTCATAGTGCACCTCTCCGTTGGCCATGGCCGCTGAGGGGTGCTCTTGGAATGTGACACCCTCCTTGATGGGGAACACATGCGCCTTATGGCCGAACATGTCACAGTGGGTGCAAATGGGGGGCGTGCTGTCCATGGTCACCCGGAATGGGTGTGTGGTATGCCCTGCGATATCAATAAAAGTGGAGTGCAGGATCTGGGTTAGGTCATTCACGATCTCCTAAGTTGGGGTCAGAACTGCGATGGCTTTGCCGGTGCACAGGTGTGGCATCAGCGTTAAGAGTTGCATTTTGAAAGATTGTATTTCGCTGTATATGGCAAGACCATCTTTCAGGTGTTGTTCCAAAATGTCAAATTTTACCGTAGTAGGCAAAAAGTCAAACATAAGGAAAATTTGGTTTGATTTTGTTCATCTGGTGCATTTGGTTTTGATGACCTGTTGCCCTTTGGGGAGGTCAACCATTATGAGCACCACTGCAGCCTTGTCTGCTACCTCTTTGCTTTTGAAACCTAGGTTCAGCCAACTGTGTGACATGGAGTGAGGTGCGACATACACTGTGGTCAGGAAAATTGTGTGCACATCTTCACAAAATTTTTCCCAAAAGGCCATTTGTTGGATGTCCAGAAACACGTGGACTCCAATACCACCGGCAAAAGTGGCTGGGAGTGTGGCGTGTTGATGTATTGGTTGCATCATGCTTGCCATGTGAGTATCTCCGGGTAAATTGTGACCGCTGGTTTTTTAAGATTTTTGTCTATTCCGCCGTATTCTCCAGGGCGTTTTCAAATGTTGGAGGCCGCGGGCCTTCCACCTGCTCCTCTTACCTTGCTTGCCCAACTGCTCCCTGACATGGGCGCAGACTAATCTCCTCTGTGAGATTATCAAACTAGATTCAGTCTTGAATTGAATAGGTTGCTAAAGTGATTGCAACGAGAAAGAAAAGTTAACATTATCTACAATTCAAGTATATATTAGTAATATCATTCACCTCACCAAGTGGGTGGAAGTCAACTTCAATATAACCTTGGCACCACAATAACGGCTAGTTTATCATGGCATTAACATCTTCTGGAATTGATCACCAAGCTTATTTTAACTCTAATGGGACAAATTATACGCCGCATATCATCTCTAAGATCATGTCATGTATCATGACATAACTTGTGAGGACATATTGTAAGATAAAAGAAGTTATCAGGGCCAAAGGTTGCAAGTTTGTCACCCTATCTGATCTATAAGTACCTTAGACCCCGTTTAATGAGGGCCAAGTATGCACAAATTTGTTATTATGTTTTATGTGATACAGTTGTTGGCGTTTGATCACCATTTTATGTTTTACAAGTTATTTAGTCAGAAATGGTTAATTGTGTTTAAATGAAAAATTGGTATTAAAGTCACATTACAATTACCATATTACATGATTTAGCAATATCTAACGATAATTTAAGCACCTAGTTTGGGCTTACTCAAATTATAGTATCACTTAATATGATAATTTGATTTTAATAGATAAATCTCCTCAGAACCACAGCTAAAGACCTTGACCCACATCCCAAACTCTTCTTAAGTCATTTCTTCTAGCTTAAAATCCTTGTTGGCAGCTCTGTTTTTATAGCATATTTACTTTTTCAGAAAAATCATTAGTTGAATCTTGTTTCATACCTCCTCTATGAGGTCTCAGGACCATATAGGCCATTTTATACTTACAAAATCTACCTGAACCCACTTCACCATTGTGGAATATTGACCACTTATATTAAAGTTATAAAAGTAATGACCATGAATTACAGTTAGTAATAGATTTCTCCAGGAAAAATAACAAAATCATTTTTTAGTCTACCTTTTAAATTTTAACATTTTCTCAAGGTCATATCTGTGCTAACACCTTTAATGGCGTCATGTTCCCTCTTGTGCTAATAGGTTTTCCATGGGTGCTTATGTATATTATAAGTCAACTCTCTGGGATCATGAGTGTCATAGACACTCTCCTGTAAGCTCAATGACATAATGTGTATATTAAGGGTTATCTTTACCCTATTCCCTGAAACCAACGGCACTATGGAATGGGTATATAACATCTTGTGGATGTTCTGAAGAGATAACCACTTTCAAGCCTTAGCTGGAATCTGTTCATGACATATAAATTAATTCCTATAATATTGCCAACATTCTTCAATTGGGAGATCATTTGTTCCAGTTAATATATGGAAAGCACACTACGTGTCTCCCTCCAAGTTTATATCCTTGTGTCAATAAAGAGAACCTGAGTACCATGGAGTATCTGGTGAAGCTAACGCAGACTTTAATTTAGCTACAGAGAAGATCATAGACTAACTCTTTGTCTTGGAATTAAATCTCATAATCAAATTAACGAGGACAGATAGATCTTGCCTAACTTTGCCATTAACTTGGTTCTATATCACAATAACCATGGTATTTGTTGGATTTTTAAATTTTGAGCTCATGTTGTGAAACCTACCAGATTATTAAAAAAAATCCGCCAATTTCTACACTTTAAAAAATCTCACATACAGTTTATAATATTATTTGGCTGTTTGCTAAGTTCTTGAGGAAATACTATCAGCACTCTTAACTACTGGCCACTGATTCTCATTTAACCAACTTATCCCCACTCAGTTCTTTCCCTTTCTTTTTAGTTAAATAGGGAAAGCTTGAGTTTCTACTGGTAATCATATATAAAATTTAACTACTTAATCTATCTAACTTATAATTAACAAAAGCTTAAATTTTGATTTAAGACAACTTTTATAAGATGTATAACATATATCATGTTTTTTATTTTACTTTTTATAGTTTGCATTGCAATATAAAAGTAGTATCACCATTTCTTTTGACAATTGATACTTTACCATCCCAGCGTTGCTAAACTCGATCAATGATCTGCAATTAATTTATTTTGCATAGCGGCTTTAACAACAAAATGACTTATCATATCATTCACTTGCATCAATGTTATCATCACATTGTTGATAGTTTTTTATTCATTTTACTTGTCCAACTGACATCGTCTCATCAAATAGCAATTGCTAACTTTTAATGTAAAACCCCTAGGCATAGGTATAATTTCCCTGTCTTTATATAATACTATGCAACTGTCCTAAACACTTAAGTGCAACTTGTATACTAGTTGTTTTGCATGAATAAGAATTTATTATTATTATGGCTATAATGAAGAGAATGACATTTATAAAAAGGATTAGGCTTTGTCACAGGTAGTTTGACCTACGCCTACAGACAAACTACAGAGAATTACTGCGCACCCCCAGCCACTGTCTGTACTTATAAAATGTAGTGTGCTTTACTTTTTTTATAACAAGCCTTATTGTAATACCAAGAGTGATATTATGTGCTTTAAAAATTTTTTCATACAGAAATATCACTTATGAAGTGAAAAACAACTTGTGTAGCTAGGATATGAATTCTTAGTTTCATTTTAAACAAACCTTAAAGAGCCATCAAAGATTGGTTCTATTTTAATCCAAAATTTAAAATAAAACCAATTTTTGAATTTTAAATTTTATTTGAGGTGGGCTGACCTTGGGACTATACCGCACCAATTAATGAGAAAGATAAATTAATGGGAAAGGGGATAAAACCCAGAAACCCTCCACATGTGGCATTCTGATAGGCTATGAACTCCATGGAACGCTTTGCTATATGATATCTTAGTTCAGGGCATTGGTGTGCAACGCCAACACAGTCATAATCGTCCCTTACCTAAATTCATTTACTAGATCAAACTTGGGAGGCAGTGGTCAATAATTCCACACTCTACCACTGGGGTACTCTCCCACAAAAATTTGTCTCAATCTGATTTCCTATTATTGTTTATCTTTTATAATATAAAGCCACCTATTAAGTCATGGTATTAAATAACTAAATAAAGAAAAATTACTATATACTCAAATACTTTTTATTTAATACTTTAGCTAAAAGGGTTAAGGTTACAATATTCTTTGATGATGTACAGATAAAAAATCTACTATTTCACATATATAATAGACATAATGTTGGCATAAGAAAGTACAGTAAAAATTACTATCTAGTTATAGCTAATTTTTTAAAAAATACAGCAAGGCACCTAAATTATATTAAGAATAACATGTATCTAGGTCCAGCAGCGCTCATGCTAGCACAACGAAGGCAGGGTGAGTAAGTAAAATGTATCAAAATAGTAGTGTCTAGATACATAAGACAGAAACGGTTTTCCTATTATCTGCCTCATAGTTATGTAAATTGGTAATTATGTTTATTGACTAAGAAAAAATATCTGAGGTGGGTCGACCTTGGGACAAATACATCAAACTGAGAATTTTTCTAGCCAGTACAGGTTTCAAACTCAAAACCTGCACTGGGGGTGGAAGCAGTTTTACTCGCTCAGCTAACCACCATTTTTTTACTAGGATTACATTACCTAAAACTTGTGTTTTAAGTTTACATATCATCCTATAGCTATCAATTGTTGCTATGCGGATTTAATCAATTATACAGCTATGGTGAATTTCTATAGAAAGTGTGGAGTAGAACTAGATTTAAAGGATGTCGCATTCTTTTTCCTGTAAAATTATACTATTTAACTCTAAAATATCTACAGACAAAAGCAGAAGTGACAGCCAAGCACATTTTGTATATACCTCAAATAATTATTAGATAGTTAACTGTATACATGTCTTTATAAAGACTAATCTTGCTATATGAATAAAATCTCATAGAAGTTCTGTTTATCTGATACTTAATAGTGGTGGTAGTTATAGTCCTAATTAAAGTGAAGCCTTACCCTGGGATGATATCAACAACATAATCTTAAGTCATGCACTATCTTAAACTAGACTATGTTTATCTTAAAATATTTTTATACATAAGTTTCTTATTATTATTTAGCTAAGTCAAACTTGAGAAAATAATATTTTATAGTTTAGTTCAATTGCCAAAACTAAATCATAACTATAACTAAAAAAAATTCATTTCTTTCATCTCATTCTAGATTTTTGTAAGTGGTAATTACCTACTCTGGCATAGTGAAGGGTGAGTGAGGATCAGGGGTTCCTTTTTCTGCTACCACAGCTTTACTTCAGAAGCATATCTCTGCAAAATAGGGAAGCGTGGTTTAGTTCTAAAGTGATATTATATAGTTAGGTAATCTGCACTATGTTTTGTGACACCATATATTATACAAGATGAAGTAAAAAAGAGTATGAGCATCAATTAGTTGTACAGATTGTGCAAGGTTTTTGCAATTTTTTTTGATTTTTCTTAGCTTCAATATCTTTGATAAATTTGTCAGCCCTCTTAATGAGAGATGCAAACTATCAAGATTGTAGAAACTTAAATACTCGCTGGTAAAATTGTTAAAAACGCTTATTGCCAGGGTGGTGGCATACTTATCAACAGCCTACTAAGTGAGCAGGGTTATGTTGGACTTCCCATTTGAATAGCCATTTAATAGCTTTAGTTGAAAGCTTCATTATTTTTTATGCTTTACAAAATCAGAGAAATTGGACTTCAAACTGGGTTTAAAACTGCCTGAAGTCAATCTTCTCAACAGTTGCCAATATATAATCTCATCTTTAGTGCGCAGCAAATGCACAATACTGCATAGTTTGAGTTATTTCCTAGAACTCTCAAATTCTTTCAGACCACTGAGCTTATGTCTCCTTACATAGTACTAATTCCTGAATATTATATAGAAGAGTTACGCGACACCCTTTTCTTATGACTCCTGGTATAGTAATCTCTACGCTAGGAACAACTTAATAAAAACTTTCTTGGTAAACAGTAGTACTCTTTGGGTTGTTAATGGGAAAGAAGATTAAAGTTAAATACTCACCCAAAGAACAAAGATGACATTACTTTGGACTAACTTGGTAACATTAGGTACAATGAGTATAATAGTACTTGTTTTAAGAAACTCATGAAGGGATGCTTATCAAAGCGTGACAATTCTGTAATGAGAGAGGGATCTGAATTAAGGGCATGGATGGTACACGCTAATACCAATCATGTGTGTACACCAAAATTTTAATACTTTTTAATTCAAAAGTGCATAAGAATTAAATAAACTGTGTTGATTCAATAATTTATAAAACACATTACCCTCTTAATTTGAATCACCCTCATCTGATTCCCTTAGGCGGACAGTAGACTGCTATAGTAAGGTTTTGTTAACCTCTTGTGAACCTTATTGATAATTTCATTGAATCAGTGTTCTTAAGTTAAACACATCGAGTGCTAATTGCTTTATAATTATATACAGCCATTCCATGAGATATACATTTTATAAGTTCATTCAAGCTCATATGTACCACAGTAAATACTTGATCGCCCTCCTTTAAATTATGTAGCATCACTTTGTGGTGTTTGGTTTATACCTTTGTATAATCTCCGTGTTATAGATGCTCCAAAAGCTTCTTTTTTTAAAATTATTATCAACACTATAACCAATTGATCAAGATATTATGCTTGGTTTATCTTGTATTTACTTTAGTATATAGTACAACAAGGGAAGCATGGAAGGCCGCTGGTTATAGAGGAGCTGAATGGAGAAAATTCATGTGGAGCTATGATAGCTTTATTATATGTGAAATTCTGTTGCCCAACATATAAGGTCCATTTGTCTGGTGTTGGGATTTTAACCAGATGCATTCCTTAATTAATTATAATATTAGTGAAAATATTAGTCATGGATGGTTGTCAACTATTTTACTAGTTTCAATATGTTTTTATGATTTAAAACCAATTACTGCCCCTCATTTGGTTGTGTTGAGATGTTTCAATCTTCAAAATTGTTAAGGTGTCATGGATGATTCCTGATAGGAATGTGTCCATTTTGATACTGGTGAGTGAGGCTGAGAATGTCAAAATCGTTATTTATGATGGAAAATTTGTTATTTGACGTTAGTAATTGTTGGGAACAATCCACATTAAGAGATTGGTAAAACTTGACACTGGCAACTGATACCAAGGATATAAAATTTATATACTAATTATCTTATTCTGAGTTAAGAGTTCAATGTCAAGGATTGAAGGATCACTGGTGACTGATGCTAAGGACGATCCAATCATTTTACTATTATGAGATTAGCTGGCAACTTAGGCAAGGATGATCAGTTACTGCCCATTGTTCTGAGGGATCCAAAAGTCACGCGCAAGTGGGATAACAGATGAATGAAGTTATTAATTACTGGTGAATTGATTGAGGATAATTCAAGAAAATTATATTAAGAAATTATAAGATCAAATCAGCATTAGTTCTGAATGAATTGATGTGATATATTGGATGTGGAGAATGATGAACTAAGCAAGGATGATTGCCAGCCAGAGAGCTGATGATTGGAATCGCCATTGCAAGTGCTGACAATTGAAAGATGGCAATATATGCTGATAGCATTGGCAGGTGGGAGAAAAGTTTATAAATAGTTGAATCTACCTTTTAGTAAAAAGCTTAAAATCTTTTTTCTGCCTACCTTTATTAAGTTTTCAGTTGACTAGGTTAGCTTAGCTGATAGTGGTGGGACTGAAGATACCCAGAGGTTAGATTCATGATGCAAACACCTAGAGTGGTCTGTGCTACCAACTCTTAAACTGGATCTACAGAACGACCCACAAGGATTTGCTCAGTCAGTGGAGCCTGCGATTGACAAGAAGATATATACCATGAGGTTTAGGAGCAAGGGATCAGGCTGCTAGAAAGGGAAAGTGGACCATCAGTGCCACTAAAAGAGGGGTTAATCTGCCAAATTGAAGATGGTGATCTTCCAGATTGGGGAGCTGCCTGCAGACATGTAGTGTAAGGTCACCAATGATAGTGAAAATCAAGGGCCATCAGTATTATAACTGTTTGGCCTGGCACACTAATAGAGTCCTGAATTGCAGCAAATTAAAAAATTTGCAACAGAAGGAAAGCATCTGAACTCTTAAGGAGAGTATTCACTAAAGTTTTATCAACCCTCTCAGCAGTTTAATACTCTAATTCTAGTAAAGGACAGCATGTTTCCATCTAATTCTTATGAGCTTTTTCAATTTATGGATTTCATTAAAGGTAAAGTTGGTAAATTGATCATTAAAATGACCTATGGGCGCCGGTGTTGGTGAATATTGTGTTCCAAAATAAATTTGGCAGTAGCCACTTCTCCAGAGTCAAAAATTGGGCTTAGCCTTGACTTACTTGGTTAAGTGTCATATGGCCATGATGATATTGTATGGTAAAATTTACTTTCAGGTAGGGCACTATAATTTTTTATTGTGTGACAAACCCTTCATATTTGACTAACTGATAGGTGATGAAGGCCTTAAAGGGCTGCTGTGATTGTAATTATTGAAGTCTTATTGAGATACCTTAATATTGAAATGCATGGACTTTCAATGGTAACTCTATTGGATTTCTTTAGCGTCTTGGTCAACCTGCCATGTCTAAAACCTAATGAGCATGTTTAGTGAATAATATTCATTCATAAGGGTCCAGATACACTCACCTTTGGCCATCACTTTTAATTTTGTAAAATGTACCATTCTAAGTTCCATTCTCTAGAGCTCAGTCCAAGGTGTGCCTTATAGTAGGTTGCTCATCATTAGAAATTTGGACCTTTGCTTTCTCAAACACTTGATTTGTAAAAAGAAATGGAAAAAAAATAATGTGGATATTCCATTTGCATTTTGATAAGAAGCAGGACCAATGTATCACTTCATGGTCATATGCTGGAAGCCTTAGTGCCCATTGAGCTAACTGACTGTAGTGGATACAGACACAAATGTACCAGAAGTTAATTCCTTGCCCTTAGGAAGGATCCTCTCCAACTACCCACAACATGTATTTTAAAAACCCGGATTTGGTCGTGGAAAAGAGTTTATTATCCTATCTATAGAATGTGCTGACCTAAACAATATAAATTTTTTTAGATGACGTCAACTGAAGAAATATTAATAGGCGAGGAATGAGATTAACCTATACTTGACAATGGCAGATATAAAATTAAGCCCTTTTTTATTTTTAGGGTGCAAATACTTTTCATGCTTTAAGATGGAGAAATTCCAACTAATGCCACTTATAATGGAATAATTACTAATGCCCCGTCTGATGCTAGCTTCTTTGTATAAAATTTCATTGTGAAATATTATTATATCAGCCAAACGAAAAAATTAATATCATTTGAAACCCTATATTGATGCCTTGTAACGGCGCCAACTCCTGAGCTCAAAGCTATAAGATCCAATACAGGTAACTGGTCAATACTTCAAGCGGTAATGTTACTTTGATCCATAATTGGTGATTACTTAGAGTTTCTAAATCCTTGTTCAGGTGTCCACCGTGAGATAAAGCTAACATATACAGGAACCTAATCAAATAGATGCTGAGACTAAAATGTATGTTAATAATTGCTTCACTTAAATTTCTGATTAACTTAAAATATTGTCATACTCTCATTTTCTTTAATTTCAATTTAAATTTCTGAATTTCATTAATAAATATAAAAATATCTTATTTTTTTTAAATAAGGAAGTTTTATACCACATGATCCTGATTTTCCTTGGTTCACTTATTTTTCTAAGTGAATAAATCTCCAGTAACCAGTCTAAGATCTAAAATAAGACAGGAGATACAGAAGCCAGTCTGGCATCTGCTCAATGGAACACCTACAATAAGAATACATTGGTTTATAACGCCAAGGGAGAGATTGGTAAAGCTTCCATTATATCTTGTTCATGATCCAACGTACCAAGTTTATGCAAGATGGAAAGCGCGTTTCAAAAGAAATTGCAACTGGGGAGAACATCAACTACATCCAGAAACATTTGCATGTAAGGTGGCTAGAGAAGCGTTATTCACCGAGGATTTCATTACACCCTCTATTGCAACAGACACTCTTTTGCTGTCTAATCTGTGTGTACTCCACAACTCTTAATCAGCAAACGTCCAACTCAGTTAAGAAAGTGAAGGCTAAGGCGTTGACTCTAGATTTAGGTTCATTTAGATTATAATTTCATTGCAAAGAGGCGTGGTTAGTGACAACTTGATTTTTTTGGTCCCATGAGGTGAGCACGGAGTTGCTTACATGTAAGTCTTAGTCAAACATTTACGCTCAGTTACTGCATAATTCCACTTGTGTTTAACCCTTTTAATGATTTTATAAAAAAATCATCCATTTTTTGACCTTAAATTTGGCACGAATTTCTTAGCCGATATTCACTCTTTTCTAAGCTTATTTTGGTCCTTGTTGTAACATGTATATTCGATAACTTTTAATTTAAATCTATATAAATCTTATTTTAATTGGACGCATATATGCGTTTTTAGATTTACATACCCCTCAATTTGTGAACGCATATATGCGTTTTTAGATTTACATCACCCCCATTTTTTGGACGCATATATGCGTCGAAACATTGAAAGGGTTTATAAGCGCCTAACTGCAAAATGCAATTTTATGTTACTCCCTTTTTAGTCTCATTGAGATAACATAGCTTCAATAGAAGTCAGAATGCATCAGATTGCACAATAAAAGAATAATAATAAAATTTTAGCAGACACTGGTGCTGTGGTTAACGTTGCTCTTAGCTTCTCAAGGCTGTTTTGCACTCTAAGGCCATTGATAAAGCTAAAAAGCGTCTTTTATACTAAAAACAAGTGTTTGTGTGTTTGAGATGCCCAACCAAAACTACAGCATGTTGAGATTGAAAATTTTGACATAGTTGGATGATAGGGGTCCATGCGCGCCTCAAAGCAAAATATTTAATTTTTAACAATTAAATAAAAAGTTTTATATGTAAGATACTAAATTTATATATGATTTTAATGGTAATCAGTATATCATTATGGCTGAGCAGTTAATATTTGGTAGATTCAATAGTTAAATGGTTTTTCTAAGCGTTTTTTGGTTTTTAGGTGATTTAATAGGTTTTACTAGTTTTAACTATGTGGTTAGTGGCTTTATATTGTTTCAATAGGGTTAATTGGGTTTGTATGAGTTGGCTATAGTTTTATATTTAATTTGTAGATTTATTTTTTAACAAATCGATGGCCACCTACCAATAAAATATTAATTGATTAGTAATGTCAGGAAAATTTATAAACCCACAAGCAACTCTGGGTACAACGGGTTATAGACAAACTTTAAGTTAAAAACAATCAGAAAAATTATTTTTAGATTTCCATTATTGATAGCTATTTACCAGGATTAATTTATATAATCAATCATTTCCATTTTAATTAATTAACGACTCACAAGCAATGCTTGAATAAAACGTGATCACCAAAAAACATAAGACTAAGGATAATCAGTAAAAAATATAAGTTTTTAACTAGCCTAAGCAAAATTTGACCTCTGAGCCTCATGAAGTGTAGGGTGTGAGATGTATTGAATAACGTAGTAACACGAGCAACCTTGGGTGTATTAGGTATCTTCTGTCTATATATAGCTAAGGAAAGAAAATATAAACGTGGGCAAAGCCATGGCAAGATGCTGGTAGTAAAAGAAAATGGTTCAGCTACTTGTAAAAGCCCTTTTATAATATCAACAGTGCATCCTACCAACCCTAAGAATACCTGAAAATCCCATTTATAGTCTTTTCATGCGGTTAACTGCTTTAGAGATTTTGGGGTTGAAGTGTATTTATTTTGTATCAACAATGTGTCATAAGTACTTCACTTTTGGATTTTATAAATGTAACTTAAATGCTTTGAGATTTAACTGGGATTAGGCTATCAACTAAATACTTCATTTTAAGTCGCTCAGATTTTAATTAAAGTTTTGGGAAAACACATAAATATTATCAAAATAACTAAAGCACAGCTTATTCTTGTTTTACTTAGAATGGTTTCCATAGCTCTTTAAAAAGTAGCAGGTACGTTGAAAGGCCCTTGTGCATGCGCTTCAGTTGGTACAAGCCTTAAGACGTACTAGCTGCACTTCTTTCCTGATCTTCATTCACAGATTAATATGCTTTCTTCCACTGAAGAGATATATAATGATAATATATTTTTTGCCTCCTAATTGTTCAAGGGTGTCATGAAATATGATAAGAGATACAAAAACATTTGGTGTTTTGTCAATTGAGAATAATCAATCACAAACAATTATATCTGTACTTTTACTTAACTTTCAGATTTTGGTGGTTGACTTGAAAATAAACCTTCAATAACCATCAGTTTGAGCTGATTATCCCTTCAACGCTCAAGCTAACTCCTATACTCTCACCTCAAAGCCTATAGCAATTACACAATTTGGGCTGAATATCTCAACTTAAATTCAATCAAGTACTTTATCAATAAGCTTGGGCTGAATATGCTCACACATTATGGCCATTTCCTATGCATCAAATCTTGGCAATTGGTCCTAATTATTGGGAACACTGTCAAACAACTAGTATACAAAATCATTCAAGACTGACCTAAAGTTAATGTTTAAAAGTCCATGGACCATTAGACAAAAGAAAAATATAATCAATTTCTTGCCCTAGGGCAAAATTCATATGTCAATCCATGTAATCAGCATGATAGCACTTTCACATGGACTGCCCAAAAGGGAGTACCTAGTGGTATTGAGAGATAGGCTTGGCAATGTCCCAACTAGGGGTACATCATCTACTTTAATTGATGCAAGAATTTCACAGAAGGTGTATTTTGTCATCAATATTATGAAACTTAAATCAAGAAGATCCTTGGATAATTTTGCATGTTTTTATTTTAATTTTTGTCCCTAAAATCCTCCCAAATTTGATATTACTCTGACACAAATAAACTTAAGAAAAGGTCTCAGTCATATAAGTTCAAGGGCTGAACTGAGGGGGTAAAATATCTGTTGAAATTTTATGCTCAAATGTGGCCAGGAGATGCCCTAGAGGTATAAATACTGGTGCCTGGCCTAATGACTGATTATCAAATTAATATTCTATAATAAAAGTATTTTATTTTATCTTCTTGGATATAGCAGAGTCTTACTTTTGGATAAGTGTCAGCAAGCTGAAAGCACAGCTTGTACTGAAACCTGCTTTGAAAGAAGCTCCTAATTAGGTTAGGAAATTATGCCTGAAATTGACCAGAAAAGTTGGGGCTATTTTAATAGGCCTAGTGAGTTTCCAAAAGGTGAATATACCATAACCCACTGGCCATATTGGGGATCATCAGCGAGGCTTTGTCCCAATTAAATGTGCAAGATACCAATTATCAAGTGAGCAATCCTTGGGACTTCACAACTGGTGCTCACTCAAAACTGGTGCTACTCCCTAAAATGGATTCCCATAACCAATTCCTGGTGTATTCAGAAAGACAAGAAAGTGATAATGAGATGGAAACTAGTGATGAAGAAATCTTAATTATTTTAATACCAGATGCTAAGGCTTTGAAGAAGGTACCTCCTACTCCTGGAATTTTATCAAAGTGGAGGGAGCTTATGCAGATACATCCAGCCTAATTGATCTTACATCTTCAAGCATAGAAGCTATGCTGGAAACCTATATAAGGGTTTTAGGAATATAACTTCACAAATAAATCCCTCCTTCAACCTGTTCAACTACATTAAAGATCAGGCGCTCAAGATGGAGATATATATGAAGTACTGTGATTCAACCATGTCATCTCTTGCCAAACGTGTCATGGTTAAATGAAATCATAGTAGGGACTGACCCTAAAGATAAGGCTGGGCGATAAAAGGTTTAGAAGGTGAAGCTTCAGGACCTCCCTGACCTCAGGCACACACTAGACCAAATCTGGGTACAAGCCAAGTATGTCCAGGTTGGTACTAGTAGGTGCCTAACGCCCAACCCCTTAAATTGTCCAAGGCGTTAAAATGGATGGTTTACACAATTAACGCGGACAGTTCAATTTGGTTAGTTAAGGGACAGGGTTTTTAACCCCATCCAATTTATGAAATCACACATTCAGGTAGGATCCAACTTTAATCAATTACTTGAGTGAAGTCAGTTTCAGTGTTTGCTACTGATTCAGATGGTAGTGTTTGCCTATTGATGATTTGGTGCTTGGGACTAATTTGGCAGACCCCAAATTTCCCCAACAAAGTTTAATTATGTTTTCTACGACCAACATTCCTTGTTGGTCAACTTCACAATAAACATTTTCCCATTTTACATTTTTATTTATGATACTTTGAATGATCCTGTGCGCAAACCTCTTCAAGGAGGTCTCACGTTCCATCAACCTTGCCATTTTAAATATGATTAAGCTATCCCCTAGTGCACCGTTGGTTCACCCAGGTTCCCTACAACTTGGGTTGCTTACCCCCTTTCTCATTGTTCACCGCGTCGCTTTTGCTGGGTTATTTGTTATAATCATCGCACTTCTATGCCTAAGTTGTTATTTCTCTAGCACCCTCTGCTGGGCTCTAATGACTTTTGCACTAATGGCTAGTTCCCTGGCATTGGCTTTGTGCACCGAGCACTACCATGGTTGAAACAGGTGAATTATAGACACTCCTTTACATTAGTTGACCAACCTTTTAAATCTATGTGCATAAACTTTTTCTGTGTGTAACTTTTCCAAAGTGGAAACGGTGGGCGCCAGCTGAGGGCTTTGGCTGTGGTTAGATGCACTGCTGTTTTCTCTTTTTCCCAAAGGTTGGAGCAACTTGGCATTATTATGGTTGCCTCCAACTGGAAATTATCCACCCTTCATTCTTATATCTGCTGGATACGGGTGCTTCGAGGTCCAAAAGTCATGATTCCCCAAATTTCCTCTGAATTTATCAATTTCAAATTAAAAAATGATTTTTCCTTCGACAGCGCGTTCAGACAATGCTGGCAGAATCGGCGTAGATGGGCCTGGGGGCGTTGGCCTTGGATAACATCAGGCCTTCCATTACAGTTGGGGGAATAGGGTCATTCACATCTAAAAACGCGTTTTATGATGAAATTCTTATCCAAACCTCTGAGCCATTTATTAGCTTTTATGGCCTTGATGAGAACCCTATTCCAGTATATCAAATAACCCCTGAGAACCCTCATTTACCCCTACCATGATTTGTGGCACTCAGAAAGTGGCGAAAGAACTTTGCTTTAAATATGATGAAGTATATGCACCTACAGAAGGCATGGTGAGGTATGTGGCCTCAGTAGTAAGAGTGGCCAACTATCCCTCCCCCTTCTATGATTCCAAAACATACCTTGATGGTGTGCTAATGCCAGAGGATGAGTTTGTTGGTGATGTTCTGGCGTTGTCTGCTATTAATCAAGACCATTCGTATTTTTTCTACTTTCTGCTACCCTTTCATCCCCTTTAAGGAAATTCAGCACCACTGTACTTGTGGATACCTGCGCCTCTAATAACATTATAGACCAAAGCCTAGCCGACTACCTTGAGCTGAGTTACTTGCCATGTGGTATGGTTACTGGAGGGGCGTCCCAAGGTATTCTCACTCTGAAGATTATGGGGACAATGGACTATCAGGTTGGCAAGTACCACTTGTATAATCACTTCCAGGCTGTCAAAAACCTCTTGTTCTCTATCATTTTGGCAGTAGAGTGGTGGAGAAAGTTTGACGTTAAAACCAACTTTTAAGAAAATACCCTCTTTCTAACATTGAAGAATGGTCGCACACTAGTTATTCCTTTGTCTGAGGCTGATGCTCAGGGCGGCTTGCCTCATTGGCCCCACCTTCACACCCTTAGTCTTGCTTCTATGCTGAAGCCCACTGTGGTGGTTCCCCTACCTTCTTGTTTGGAGGGTTTGAAATCTTCCTTTGATGCAGCTTCAGCTGACGCGCTACCTGATCATTCAGAGTATGACTGTGACTCTAAACTCACATTGGATCTGGTGCGTATTTCTTCTCCCATTTACCCCTTGACCATTCAGGAGGAGGAGGCTTTAGATGTGTAGGTAAAGGAGCAGTTAGTCAAAGGCGCGATTTTCCAGCGTACCTCCCCTGTTTGCTCCCCAGTTCTCTTTATTGAGAAGGCTGATGGTACTTTACACCCCTGAGTAGAATATGGGAACCTCAATAACGTTACTGTTCCAGACCTCCATCCCATCCCTTTGGATTCACATATTTCATGCTATGTGGAGAAGGCTAAGGTCTTCACCAAGCTGGATTGCCTCAATGCATTCATACAGATCCGGATAAAAAAGGGCCAGGAGTGGTTAACCTCATTCTCCACCAGAAAAGTAATTTTCCAGTTTCAGGTCATGCCCTTTGGGCTTAAGAATGCCCCTGCCATCTTTCAACGCCGCATTGATGATGCGTTGGGGGACTTTTTGGGGGTATGCGCGGTTGCCTACATGGAGAATATCCTGCTGTTTTCCCCTGATCAGTAGTCCCATGCAGTACACCTTCAACAAGTGGTGGAGAGGTTGAGGGCTGCCCGCCTTACGCTAAAAATCAGTAAATGTGAATTTTTCAAGTCCCAGGTCACTTTTTTGATCAACGTTGTGTTTGACCAAGGACGCATGATAACTCCAAATAACGAGAAGGCAATTCGTGAGTGGCCACCCCCACCTCAGTCAAGGATTTGATAAGCTTTTTAGGGATGTGTACGTTCCTCAAGAAGTTCATGCTGAATCTTTCCGAGGTGGCAGCACCCTTATATAAGGCTAGCGGTGCCAAGGTGCTTCAGTGGTCCCCCACTTTGGAGGATGCTTTCCAAGCAGTGAAGTGCACCTTTTTGTCCACGTCTGTCCTTCGCCATGTCGACTCTTCCAAAGAGTTCATTGTATCTGCAGATGCCTCTAACTTCGCCATAGTGGCTGCCTTGTTACAAGTAGGTGAAGATGGGATAGAGCTTCTGGAGGAATATTTTTCTAGGAAAATGTCTTTGCCAGAGTTGAATTACGCCGTTTATAATAAGATGTTACTGGCAGTGGTGGAGGCGCTGACATACTGCGTCACCATCTGCATGGCTCATCCCAAACTTTCTGGGTATGTACAGACCACCGTGCCTTGCTGTACTACCACGCTCCTAATGTTCTAACCCCGCGGAAGACCCGTTGACATGAGACCCTTTCCCAGTTTTGCATTCACTTATGAGTTCACTAAGGGCAAGGATAATGGTTTGGCGGATGCTTTGAGCCGCAAACCTGCTTTAGCGCCCAATCCCAAGGAGGTGGAAGTTCATAACACACAAATGGTGATTCCGCCAAATAAAATTGAGTTCCAACTTCCCTCTCCCCCAGCCAGCGGGCCGGCTCTTGCCTCTCTGGAAAATGCGGAAGAATATAGTATGTTTAGAAAGGTAGTCCTTTCTCAGCCGCTAGCAGCCAAATATACTATGATACTTGCTAAGAGCGCTTTTAATCAAGAGGATTTCTCGAGGGGCTATCACGTGAAGGATGAGATGGTGTGGTTTCAGGGGCGCATATGGGTTCCTGCTGGACCACTGCGCCTGGAAATCATCCAGGACCATCATGATGGACTCACCGTTGGTCATCCTGGTAAAGCAAAGATGTTGGAGTTAATATGACACACGTACAATTGGAAAAGCTTGCCTACTCAGGTGAGGCAATATTGTAAAGAGTCCCTTATCTGCAATCAGATGAAACCCAATCGTCAACCTCTAGCGGGGTTGTTGGTACCTGTCCAAAAGGATGAAGGGCCCTAGACAAACCTATTGGTGTATTTCATTGTGGAGTTACCTGTTTTGATGGTTACGATGTCATGGTGGTGGTGGACCGCTTTATGAAGTTCACCCACTTTATTCCCTGCGGAACAACAACAACCACGGCTGAGATGGCTAGGCTCTTCGTCACTCATGTATTTGCGCTCCATGGGGTTCCCCAAGAAATAATCCGTGACTGGGGACCCCAGTTCACCTCCGTCTTTTGGAAATAGTTGTGTAAGACTCTTCAGGTTCGCCCCTGCCGTTCAACTGCCTATCACCCCCAATCAGATGGGGAGACTGAACGAGTAAACCAGTGCTTAGAACAGTTTCTGCGGTTTTACACTGCTGAAGATCATTTAGATTGGGTTTCTCACAACCCTATGGCCCAATTCAGTTACAAGAAACACTTTGCATTCTTCCATTGGTTGTTCCCCTTTTTCGCCAACCCTGGATTTAACTTGCCTTTAACATGGAGCCCAGCTGTGGTTCTAAGGTTGAAGCGGTGGTGGAATTTGCCAAGACTATCAAGAAGATCCACCAGGGGATTTCCACAAGTTTGGAGGCGGCAATGCAAGTTTATAAGTAGAACGCTGATTAAAAGCGCCGAGTAGTTCCAGCATATAAGGAAGGGGATCTCGTGATGCTTGATGCTTGTAATATCCCTATCAAGAAGCCATGCAAGAAGCTGGGATCAAAGAGGATTGGCCCTTACCGCATTGTTAGAGAGGTGGGCCATTCCTCATACCAGCTAGATCTTCCCTCTTCACTTCAGATCTTCTCCATCTTCCATGAGAGCAAATTGACGTTGTTTGAGGGCCTAACCAGAGACTCCTGAGGCCTATCTCGTGGATGGGGCGCCAGAGTGGGAGGTGGAAGAAATAGGTGCCTACCGCTGTATTAAAAGAAGACTTGAGTACCTGGTATCCTGAGAGGGGTTTGACGCTGCAGAGAAAAGTTGAGTTTCAGCGCGCAACTGTGTGCATGTCCAAGATCTGATTGAAGCCTTTCACAAGCGTTTCCCCCAGGCTGCTGGATCTCAAACCAAACCAACCGTTGCCACCATGAAGTTGGCCCCAACCCACAAGAACTTTTCCCTTGCACAAGCCTCTGGAGGGGGGTTGAGCCCCGTTGGAAGGAGAGGGTAATGTCATGGTTAAATGACATCATAATGGGGATTGACCCTAAAGATAAGGCTGGGCGACAGGTGCTCAGAAGATGAAGCTTCAGGCCAACCCTGACCTCAGGCACACGCTAGACCAACGCTGGGTACAAGACAAGTATGCCCAGGTTGGTACTAGTGAGGTGCCTAACGCCCAGCCCCTTACGTCAGCCCAGGCGTTAAAACGGACTATTTACACAATTAACGCAGATAAATCATTTCAGTTAGTCGAGGAACAGGGTTTTAAAACCCATTCCAATTATGAAATAATGCATTTGTCAGATCCAACTTCAATTGATTACTCAAGTGAAGTCAGTTTCAGTGTTTGCTACCAATTCAGATGGTAGTGTTTTCCTATTGGTGGATTGATGCTTGGGACCACTTCAGCAGACCCTGAATTCCCCCAACGAAGTTAATTATGCTTTACACGACCAACAATCCTAGTTGGTTGACTTCCCAATAAACATTTTCCTATTTTACATTTTTATTTATGATACTTTGAATGATCCTGTGCTTGAACCTCTTCGAGGAGGTCTCACTCCATTAACCTTGCCATTTTAAATATGATTAAGCTATCCCCTAGTGCACCGTTGGTTCGCCCAGGTTCCCTCCAACCTGGGTTGCTTACCCCCTTTCTAATTGTGCACTGCGTTGCTTTTGTGTTATTTATTATAATCATCGCACTTCTATGGCTATGTTGTTATTGCTCCAGCACCCTCTGCTGGGCTCTAATGACTTTTGCACTAATGGCTAGTTCCCTGGCATTGGCTTTGTGCACCGAGCACTACCATGCTAGGAAAAGGAGAGTTATAGACAATTCTTTACAAAGCGTCTCACAGACAGTCACATAACTAACGAATTCCTGGTAACTTTGTTCAACCCTCAATTAAGCATGCCCAGCGAATCATTGCTAAGCAAAATCTGGAAAAACAGAAATCTGCTTTGTGCAAGGGGAGGAACAATATTCCCAAAATGCCCTACTGGAAAAACTAAATTCCAGTTTTACTGAAGTTTGAAAGGCAATTGTGGATAATATGGAACTTTTCAATGAAGCCTAATGGAGATTAAACACCCCCAAAGAGCTTCTAAACGAAGGAGTTTTAAAGATTGCTGCAGAAGTTCTTGCTCACCATGGGTTATCACAAGAATTGATAAAACCATGAATAACCGCTGTCAAAAACTGGAAACCCATTTGGATTACCTATTGTCGCAATCAGAATGACTTGCCATACATGCCACTTTGGGCCAAAGAAATCACCTGTAGTTAAATTTAAAAGTTGATGACTTCAGGATTTATGTTTGGGTTAAGCTGAATACTATAAACAAAAACTTAGAAGACCTTGCAGCAAACCCAGCCGACCCAAATAGGGATGAACAGGATGCCCAGATCAAAGAGTAATTTTCTAAACTTTGGACTATGGTGTTGAAATTGCAGTACAGAAATACTGAAATTACTCAGGATAATTGGGAACTCAGAATGCAATTATCAACTGTAAATTCCCGAGGAGACATTATGGTCAAAGATATTAAAAACATAGCGACTAATTAAGATTTATCCAAAGAGGAGTACAACAACCTTAAAAAAGGATTCGAATCCCTCAAAAGCTGGTCTGCCAGTGCCCAGCCTGCTTTGACAAAAAAGAAATAGGAAAAAGCTCCGCTTATTTGGCCAAAAAACAGCCTGGAAAACTAACTAAGGGCCAAATTCAAGCGTTAGAATCCAGTAGTTTGGAGCAAAATCATAAAATCAAATCGTTGGAAATTGACGCTAACAGAAACTGATATTTTGACATCCATTCTATGCCTAGAGTCCTGGATTTAATCCTTAATCCAGATACTCCTCAATGGTAAAGAGGGCCAATTATGAGCGATGATACTCCAAGACGTTCAAGATTAAGTACAACCCCTATGCCCAAACAGGGCAAGATGACTTTAAACCATTGGTATACCAAAGTTTGATTAAGATGGGAATGTTCACTATTTCCTCAAGCTGTATGAAAAAGCAATGAGGGGAGCATCAGACCATGCAGAAGGATCAGCACTGATCAACTCACTTGATGGCCATAGCTGTGACCTCTTTATGCCCTATTTGGGTGAAAATTGGTCCTGTATGGATGCTGAAAATGAAATAACAAACCAGTTTGGAGGGCTTGAGAAATTAGAAACCAAAAAAGAGAGCTTTTTAATACTGAGAAATAAGCAGAATGAGACTATTAAGGACTACGCGGATAGATTTTCATGAGGCACAAGTTCTGCGTGGGTGTTGTTATAAAATTTAGCAATATTCAAGAGATACACTGACGGAGTTGCACAGGGTATAACCCACTGAGCAAGTAGGAACAACGATATGATGATCATTGCCCTCAAAACAACAGAATGAAATTTCAAATAAAAAATAGAGCACTTGCTCCCATAACTTCTCTTATTTAATATATTTAATATCGCGGATTCTTCCTGTTCCACTTACTCTTAACTTACTTAACAACAACCAACCTTTGATCAACTCGTCTTGCCTATATTGTAGCAACTTTGGATGCTACCATTTATACAGCTTTGTAATTTAATTTGCCATATCTCATTGGCTTCATCAATCATTCATTTGTTAATTTCGCCATTGCCTAATTTAAGGAAAATTCTCAATAACCTAATATCGCCTTATGTCAAGGCGCTCAATTAATTGATACTATAGTAAACTCAATGGATCCAATCAATTCCACCATCACAACTGAGGGCATATCATCCAGTCATATCATAATCGTGACAGGTGTAATGCAATATATAAATTTGATGCCAAGATTGCAATGGAGCACGCAATTATGCCCTTCTGTGAACTGCACAGTGTCATGTTACCTGTATTTAATGGAAGCTTGGAAATCCAAGAGCTTACCAATTACTTGAGAGCTGTACCCATAATTTCAATACCCCTAATAGGCCAAAGGTCAGCAAAAATCCTGATTTTGGGATCAAAAGGCACTACTATGTCTGACCATGGGAAAATTTCTGAACTACGAACTAAAAATTTGAGCAAAAGCAGCAAAAAGGGCCCATTACATGCCACTACTATGGTCAAAAGGGGCACTTTGCTAGTGAATACTATAGACAGTCCAACAAAAAGCCTGGGGTCAACTTAGCTCTAGAAATTAACAGCGATAGTGAGGCAGGAAAATAACAGGTGGAGTAGAGGCGGAATGCTCTAACTCCACCAATTTTCAAACCATTCCACCTGACCCTTATAAGCTCTTTAAAGACAAAGATGTTTATGAAGATAACCTCCACTATATCATGGCTAATGATGTCATGATGGTCACTACTCAGGCCATAGCAAAAGCAACTAAACCCTTGAAAATTACCAAAGAAACCCAATCAGAAGTATCAAAACCTTACGCAAAGCAGATTATTGATCAGGGTTTAGACCACCAACCCAGATGTTTGACTGACCTACCTAAGCTTAACAACGTTTAAGTAGCTATTTCCATAAAGAACTTAGTAGATAACTTCCAAGATATTTGCTCAAGCCTGAAATCACACCTGTAATTGTGCAGCCATCAAAGCATTCATACAATAATTACCTCTGAAAACTACTTTGAATTTACATATGTGGACATAGTGGTAAACAAGGTGTGAGTTTGGCCATCGTCAATAGTGATGTCATATTAATATAGTCAGCACAGAGTTGGTTAAGAAGCTGAAAATTGCGCCCGATGTTGCCCACTATCAGGAATATGGAACAGCTGGAGTGCATACAACTAAATCACTGGGTGCATACAGTACCACGCCTCACAGATTTGGATCCATTGTAGTAACAGCACCTGCCATAGTTTTGCCAAATATGAACTATGATATCCTAATTGGTACTGATTTTCTAAGAGGATATGGAATTATTACCAATCATAAGGATGATACTCTCACCATTCTTGGCCAGGCTATTCCACTTTACTATAACCGGTATAAGGCAGTTGAGAAAAAGATACCCAGCCTATTAATAAATCTGGCCTACAAAGATGGAGTCATCTCAATTGAGTATTTTAAAGCATGGTCAAAGATAAAACCACTATCCACATAGATTGATGAGTCAAATGGCATTCCACTTCAATCAAATCAGATCATCATTATACCATATGGAGTACAAATAAAAATCCTGACGCTACTAACAATTAATATCCATAAGGACTTTATGGTGAAGTATATCAAACATGGTCTAAATCTCAATTTGAACCAAATGTTGCCCCTAGTATTATCATTCTGGGCCTTGGAGAAACATATCTTATGTGCAAACCTAAAAAATTGGCCCATCTCCATATAACGACATCAAACAATCACATTTCTGCATCTGTACCTTACCACGGAAATTCACTCATTCTATGAGTTCAGAACTCTTGCAAATTAGGGCTCCCCCATAAGGACCTACTCAGAATAAATAATGTTGTCCCTATGGCTGATTTAAGCAACCTAACCAACTATGAGAAAGGCCAAGCTCAGGAGTTACTCTCTAAATATTGCGAAATATTAAACAAGATGATTTTGACTTAAGATGTGTTAAGAGTGTCAACCACAAAATTGATACTGGAGATCATAAACCTATTTGATTACACCCAATTAGATGTTTGAAATCATCGGAAGAAGCAGTATCCAAGGAGATTAAGGAACTACTCAATAATGGCATGTTAGTCCTCTCAAAAAGTCCATGGGCAGAAACAATTTTAATAGTGAGGAAAAAGGATGGAAAGCAACTGGGTAGTCATTGATTATTGGAAGTTAAACAACATCACATAGAAGGACTCATACCCACTGCCATGAATTGACGATGCCTTGGATAGGCTAGGGGAATGAAGTTCTTCTTGGCAATGAACCTTATCAGCAGATAATGGCAAATAGATCTTCCTGAAGAGGAGTGCGAGAAATGTGCAATTATAACCCAAGAGGGCCTATTACAGCCAAAGAGAATGCCTCAAGGGCTCTGCAATGCAGCAGCTACATTCCATTGGGCAAAAGACACAATCCTGGGAGATTTAAGTTATCTGTACTAATGTACCTTGATGATATCAACGTTTTTAGCCGCACTTTTGATGACCACCTGGAACACTTAGAGGAGGTTTTCAGAAGGCTAGCTGCTGCAAACTTGAAAATCAAGCCCAGAAAATATCAGTTTTTCAAAGACCAACTGGAATACCTCAGATTTGTATTTGATAAAGTAGGTCTTCAACCCCAACCCTATAAGCTGGATGCCATCTCCAGAATAAAATGTCCTAATTCCCTGTCACAATTTTGATATGACTGGACGATAATCTTGGGACAGCTGGGCGGAATCTGCCAACATAGTATCAGTTACAAATATTCGAGTGCCTTGAGATGAGGTGATATTGGGATATAATGGGTCTTATTGGATATAATGAGTTTATTGGATCGCCTCTATATAAGGCGATAAGGCAATGTTGATATTTGATGAATATGAAGTAAATCGCCTACAAATAGGGTGACAGCAGTTTTAAGAATAACAAGCCAAATTCGAGGAAAATTGGTGGAATAGAATAACCCAAGCAATGAGAAATAGTATCGCCTGAAGCTGATGTATATAAGCGAAATGGGCGATTAAGAGAGGTAGGTTTTGAAGTGCAGACAAGAAGGAACAGCGAAAGATGCTGTATTTATAAAAATAAATAAAAGAACTGATTGGGGCAATTGCTCCTATTTTTTAAATATATTTTCATGTGCATCTAAAGGACCAACGATCCTCACATCATCCATCTGTTGCTCAGAGGGCTTGACCTGTGTGAATAGCCCAGCAGATCCTAGCGATACCATTCAAAATTACAACAGTGGTGCTCACTACAGGGGGCCCATTGATCAACCACCCAACACTCCAGAACTCCAGTTGCCAACCATGCCTTACCCAAGTCATGTCATTGGGGAGTCTTCCCAAAACCCCATATCAGCTTCATATGAGGAAATCAAAGTTACCTTGGACGCGGTACTCAAAAACCAAGCCAAACTCCTTCAAGAACATAATGCGGTCATGCATCAACTTGATAGTACGTTTAGTCAAATGCAAATCTTGGGACAACAAAACAAAGAACTTGCTGAACAACTGAATGATACCACCCAGCGGCTGCAATATGCAGAACAAAGATTCTCTACTCCTTCTCAGTCGTCACGCTGGGAGGATGATGACTATCAAGAAGAAGCATCCTATGTAGGAGAAAACAGCGCTGGTCATAGCTATGACACTCATGATAATAGCACCGGATATTCATATGAGTTGGAACACCACTTACCTCCAGTAATGGCTGTACCACCTACAACTGACAGTCATGCTACCCCTGAAGTGACAAATATCCTAACTTCCACTAATCCCACTCCTCATTGAGAATCCACTTTCAGGTCTTGTTCCATTCCTCAGTGCAGACCTAATAACTGTAAATGAAAGGAGGAAATTAATATCAAAAAGATACCCCCATTTGACCGCAATGGGAACATCCATGGGTTCTTTAAACAATTTGAGTTCACTGCAGAAGGAGCCTCCAATAAATGGAAGGCTAAGTTGCTAATATCTGCCCTGGATGTAGGAAGCGCCGATCAGGTCACCTGTTACCTCCCAAGTAGTTCCGTCTCCTATAAGGACATAAAGGACACCATACTCCACTTGTTTGGGGGAAACTCAAAAATGTTGCAACGGAAAGTGGAATTCTTAACAATTGGATTCCATCAAAATGAGACTCTCATCGAGTTTGCTGATTGATTCACAACAGAAGCCCATGTACTGATTGGAGCTGGGTACTTAGCAGAAGCTGACGTGTGCATTGCCATGTCCACCAAGGTGAAGCCATATCACGAACTTTCTAATGTTATTTTTCCGCTTCTGGACAATGATGTACCTCTGCTTAAAATTGTACAGTTTTTATGTTGGGTATCCCCTAACTTTTCGCCGCCAAATTTGGATTGTAAGACTACCACTGCCACGGCACCCTCTTATTCCTGGAGAATACTATCAGCTGCCTCCAGCTTTATTTAGTAATCCTCAGCCTTACTATAACTCTGCGCCTCATCCTCAGCCGAATTATAATCAACAGTACAATCAGCATCAATGGGCTGGCCATGACAACCGCCAGCAACCTAGTTATCAACCTGGACCCAATTACGCTGACCATCAACACTCAGCTTACTGACCTGGAACTGGGTATACCAAACATCCCCAACCCTTTTGGTCTGGACATGCTTATGATAACCTTGGACATGGTTCTTATGGGGTTAACTGCTACAAATGCGGTCGCCCTGGTCATTTGGCAAAATTCTGCCACAATTGCCACATGAATTACATACAACAAGACCAATACTATCAGGGAAAAGATGGAGCGGAGTAGAGATGGGACCCTCTACCTCTGCAATACCCACTCAACACGTCCCCAAATCAATAGTAGTATACCCTGCAAAAATTCCTCAGTATGATGATGGAGTTTTATACCAGCAGCTGGTTGGAGGAGTAAATGTAGTAACCCGAGCTCAAGCTAAGGCAGCAGCAGAAGAAGAGCCCCTCAAACAACCAAAGCCTTATGCCTGTCAAATGCTTGATCAAGCTTCCTCAGACCAACTTGATCCTGCCGCAGATGCACCAACTCTGAAAGGAGTAAACGTCGCCCTTCCAGTAGATGCCATTGTCAGAGAATACCCCCAAGTCGGAGAGGGGATTAAGAATTTTCTTGGGAAAAGAGAGCCCATAAATGTTCACATATTAAACAGTCAATATTCTTCTTATTCTGAGTGTACATACTGTGATATTTTTGTAGTGAAAAATAGAGTTCGCGCTATAATAGATACTGGTGCTCCAGTCAACATAGTTTCCACTAAGTTAATGCAAAAATTGATGTTGAAACCTGATGTGGACCATCGCATGGTTTACAGAACTGCTGGAGCTGTAAGCACTGTCTCCAAGGGAGCTTATAGTGCGCTGCCTCTGCGCTTTGGGTCCATTGTTGTTGTGGCTCCAGCAATTGTGTTACTGAATGAACACTACAACATATTAATTGGGACCCCTTTTCTGCATCATTTTGGGGCTATCATTGATATGATGGAGGAGACCCTCAACATCCTGGGTCAGCGGATCCCAATTTACTTTACTACTAGGGGAGTACCAAAGGATCCGGTGCATACAAGTCATATCAACCTCGCCTATAGTGATGGGGTATGGCCTGTTTGCTACCATCGACTGAAGCACAAAACTCAGGCCCTTCCTCAGCAGATCTATGAATATCAAGGGATACCTCTTCAAGCGGCAGGGCCCATATCCATCCCTTCCAGCCATCAAGTCTTAGTGAATACTGAGTTAGAGGTAGAAGT
Organism: Massospora cicadina; assembly: GCA_022478985.1. NCBI lineage: Eukaryota > Fungi > Entomophthoromycota > Entomophthoromycetes > Entomophthorales > Entomophthoraceae > Massospora > Massospora cicadina. Next base: position 80,134 of record JAKSZP010015960.1, on the reverse strand, counting down.
GCCAAGTGGGTTATATGGGGAAGTTATTGGGCTCTATCATCAAACACAGTTTGAGCTGCATGTGGCTCCAGGAATTATACTCACAGGACATGGGGAGATAAAGGTTTTGTTAGCAAACCTGCAGAGCGAACCAATGCAAATCTGCCGCCACCAAACTATAGCATATCTACATCTGATTCCCATAGATGAGGTCCATCAGGTTCATGATTTCAAATCATTGGATGAATTTGGACTACCGCTTAAACCATTGGTTGATGTACTAACAGTGGTACCATGGAGTAATTTAATGGGATTAACGGATGAACAAAAAGATCAAGCAATGGCTTTATTTCAGAAATACAAGGGGATTTTCGCTGTTGATGATCACAATTTAGGGTGTGCTTGGGGGTGGTCCATCAATTGGACACCGGTGATCATCCTCCAATAAGGTCTCAGCTGATCCGCCGCTCTTGGGCAGTGGAAGACATGGTTACTGAAGAAATCAACAAGTTATTACAACAAGGGATGCTTGAGCCATCCAAGAGCCCGTGGGCTTCGCCTGTTCTAATTGTAAAAAAGAAGGACGGCACCAACTGGGTAGTAATAGACTATTATAAGCTCAACAGTATTACAAAAAAGATTCATACCCCTTGCCAAGAATTGATGATGCCCTGGACCAATTAGGGGGTGCCCGCTACTTTTCTGCAATGGACTTAATATCAGGCTACTGGCAAATTGAGTTACCCTTGGCGGAACAGGAAAAATGCGCTGTGATCACCTCTAAAGGCCTTTTTCAACCAACACGGATGCCTCAAGGACTGTGTAATGCTCCTGCTACTTTTCAGCGTTCCATGGACACTATTCTTGGTGACCTGAAACTGTCATGCATCCTAGTATACCTCAATGATATTAACATTTTCTCTCAAACCTTTTTGGAGCACCTCGACCACCTTGAAGCAGTATTCCCAGGCTGGCTGAGGCGAACATTAAAATTAAACCTCAAAAGTGTAACTTTTTCAAAGATCAGCTAGAATACCTGGGTTTTGTGGTAGACTCAACTGGGCTGCAGCCACAACTGGCTAAGGTGGAGGCCATCAGCAAAATGGCTACACCTAATAGTAAGCATGACATACAGGTATTTCTGGGGATGGTCAGTTACTACTGACGCTTTATCCCTAATTTTAGCTGTATTGGGGGCCCGCTATTCGAGTTGTTGAAAAAAAATGCTGTGTTCAAGTGGATGGAACATCATCAATCCACTTTCAATGCACTCCATACGGCGCTGAGCAGTGCACCAGTGTTGCAATATCCAAACTTCAACTGGGAGTTTATCATTCAGATGGATGCATCCCTTTCCGCTGTTGGGGCAGTACTTTCTCAGAAAGATGATGAGGGAGAAGAACATCCTGTTGCGTTCTGTAGTTGTAGTCTGAACTGTCATGAGCATAACTATACTGTGACTGAAGCAAGAGTGCTTAGCAGTAATCTACACATATAAACAATTCAGAGTCTATCTGCATGGGGTAAAGTTTAAAGTCATAACTGATCACACATCATTACGCTGGTTGCAGAATCTCAAAGAACCAGAAGGACAGTTGGCTCAATGGGCTCTCAAGTTACAGGCTTATGATTTTGAGATTCTCCATCAGCTGGGAGCAAAGCACCAGAATGCTGACTGTTTATCCAGTTACTGACTATTGCAGTGACAGCGGACCTTAGCAACGTGATGTATGATAAGATGCTCAGCAGAAAATATGACGATGAACTGCCCCAAGTAATCAAAGTGTTAAACAAATTGCACATGAATACCTTCCAATGGAATGGAGAACTGTACAAATGAATTGGTGATACTACGGTGAATTTCCCGCAGCCCTCCACACATGGCCAGAAATCATTATGAGCGCTCACAGGGCAGTTGGGCATGGTGGCGTGCATAAGACTATGGAGTTGTTACGCCCACAATACTATTGGGAAAGTATGAGTTTTGATGTGCTCAAAACTATTTCCTGTTGCCATCAGTGCCAAGTGGAGAAACTGTTCCACTGTATGACGTCATATTGGTTAGTGAAACCACATTTTGCTTGGCATACAGTCTCCCTCAATGTCGTTGGCCCCTTGCCAACAGGAGCTAACCGTTGTAAGTACATTCTAGTGGCTATCGACCACTTGACCCAGTGGGTTGAAGCAAGGGCAATATAAGATCTGGGGGCAGTGACGGTGGCTAAATTTGTGTTGGAATGCATTATTCAGTGGCACAGTTGCCCTCAGTTTATTCTCACTGATAATGGCACCAACTTCACCTCACACATCCTTCCCAAGCTGAATGAGCTTATGGGAATCCAGAGTTCTGATGACCCCATACCACCCCAAGTCCAATGGAATGGTCAAACAAGTGAATGGAACTCTGGTGAACATACTCCAAAAATTAGTAACAGATCACCCTTCTGATTGGAGCTCTCTTCTTTCCACCGCCATGTTCACTTATAACATTAGTTACCATTCTGCCATGGGGAAGAGCCCCTTCCAATTACTATATGGCTGACACCCAGCTCTTCTGGCATTGCTTTATGCATGTGTAGAAGACACTGGCGGACTAGAACCCCACCACTATTTGACTAATCTTGCATACATTCTGATCAAGCTACAAACTGAAGCATATTCCTTCAGCTTGGCTAAGAAGATTAGGAATCAGGCCACTGATCAGGTACACCATAGTGGGTTGTTGCCATTCAAGGAAGGCGATATGGTTCTCTTTCACAATCAACATGGATTTGGGTGGAAGCATAAGCTGGCTAGTATCTGGATCAGCCCATTTGAAGTAATAGAGAAGACTGGAGTTGACGTATATACTATTAAGGATCCTACAAGTGGTCAGATCATTAACTATGTACATGCGAAGTTCCTCAGACCTTACAAACAATAGGATCTTATCATCCAGTCAAGGAGGGGGTAATGTCACAATTTTGATATGACTGGACAATAATCTTGGGACAGCTAGGTGGAATCCGCCAACATAGTATCAGTTACAAATATTTGAGTGCCTTGAGATGAGGTGATATTGGGATATAATGGGTCTTATTGGATATAATGAGTTTATTGGATCGCCTCTATATAAGGCGATAAGGCAATGTTGATATTTGATGAATATGAAGTAAATAGCCTACAAATAGGGTGACAGCGGATTAAGAATAACAAGCCAAATTCGAGGAAAATTGGTGGAATAGAATAACCAAAGCAATGAGAAATAGTATCGCCTGAAGCTGATGTATATAAGCGAAATGGGCGATTAAGAGAGAGGAGGTTTTTTAAGTGCAGACAAGAAGGAACAGCGAAAGACGCTGTATTTATAAAAATAAATAAAAGAACCAATTGGGGCAATTGCTCCTATTTTTCAAATATATTTTCAAGTGCGTCCAAAGGACTGATGATCCTCACATTGTCCATCCGTTGCTCAGAGGGCTTGACCTGTGTGAATAGCCTGGCGGATCCTAGCAATACCATTCAAAATCAAAACAGTTGTTACTGACCATGCTTCCCTAAGATGGTTAAACAACTTAAGAGAACCTGAGGGCTAATTAGCCCATTGGGCATTGAAGCTTTAAGCTTATGACTACACCATTGAGAATTAATATGGGGCAAAACACCAAAACGCTGACTGTCTATCCCAATTATCCACCATTGCAACACTTAGTCAGGCTGCCAATGAGTTTATGAAAATGAGCAGCGGAGAGTATCTAGATGAGCCTTATTTGTCCAAAAAAATAATATCAGATCTACAAAAAATACAACCATCAAAAACAGGATGCTTTACAAGATTGTTGAGGACAAAAAGTATATTATCCTAAGACCCTTAGCCTAAAAGACCTGATAATGGCAGTGCATTAGGCCATAGGGCATGGCAGATTCAAGAAAACGAAAGAGCATCTGAAGTAATTCTACAACTGGGTTTAAATGAATTTTGAAATCCAAGAAATGCTAAGATGCTGTGCAGAGTACCAAGGCGAAAAACTGTTCCAAAAATCACATCTAACCAGCTTGTTTAACTCAAATTTGTTTGGCATACTGTAACTATTGACGTTGTCAGCCCACTTCCAACAAGCAATATGAAGGCCAAGTACATAGTTGTAGGCATCGAACACTTGACAAAATGGGTCAAGGCCAAGGCCATTTGGGAAGCTGGAGCAGCAACTACCACCAAGTCTGTCCTTGAAAACAATTTTCACAAACATGGATGCCCCCAGGTTATACTGACTGATAATGGAACCAACTTTACCACCAATGTCCTTGCCAAGCTCAACCAATTGATGGGAGTATGAGGTGTGCTTTCTGCTCCATATCATCTCAAACCTAATGTGACTGTTGAGTGCGCAAACGGGACGTTGTTGAACATTATCAGAAAATCAACTTCGGCCCTACCATATGGATGGAGTACTTATCTAAGTTTGGCAGTCTTCGCCTACAATATCTCCTATCATTCTTCAACCAGGATGTCTCCATTTCAAGTATTATATGGTAGACATATGGCCCTACCAACGCTGCTATATTCAGTCCTAGAGGAGCCTGGTGAAAACACTTATACTAAGTACGTTGAGAAGCTTGTGAATGCTTTAATCAAACTACAAGCTTAAGCCTTCAACAATAGTTTTGCCAAAAAGGGCCTGACATTAGAAAGGACTTAGAGAATCGCTAAACACTGGCTAAATTTAAAGTTAACAATACAGTTCTATTTTGCAACACCCATGGATTGTGTTGATTGCAAAAGTTAGATCACATCTGGGTTGGGCCATTCAAAGTGATTGAGAAAACATCTAAGTTCATATACACAATCAAAAATATTAGGGCTGGCCATATATACAACTGAGTCCATGCAAAATTCCTAAAATAGGCTTAATAAGTGGGACAATTAAAAAAACAATATATATATATCTATATATAATAGTTTAGTTCTAATTAATACCTTATTTTGCACTTGAGGTTGGGGAGAGGATCCAACTTCATACTAGATGGGCATTCAGGCTGAAATTAACAATAAGAGGATCATACTCTAAACTCATTGGGCATTTGGGCGAAAGCTACCAAATAGAAAATCTAACTCTATGCTCATCGGGCATTTGGGCCAATGATAATAGATCAACAAAGGCTAATCGGGAATCTTAGGGCTTATATTTGAGTCAGGAGGGGAAATGTCAGATTCTGATGGTTGACTCGATAATAAACCTTCAACAACCATCAGATCAGGGTGATTATCCTTTCAACACTCAAGATAACACCTATACTCTCACCTCAAAGCCTATAGCAATTACACATTTTGGGCTGAATATCTCAACTTAAATTCAATCAAGTACTTTATCAATAAGCTCAGGCTGAATATGCTCACACATTATGGCTGATTTCAAATTCAGTAAATCTCAGCAATTGGTTCTGACTATTGGGAACACAATCAAACAACTAGTATACAAAACCGTATAAGAATGACCTAAAGTTAACGTTTAAAAGTCCATGGACCATCAGATGAACAAAAAAATTAATCAATTCCCACCCTAGGGCAGAATTCATAGGTCAATCCGTGTAATCAGCATGATAGCACTTGCACGTGGACTGCCCAAAAGGGAGTACCTAGTGGTATTGAGAGATAGGCCTGGCAATGTCCCAATTAGGGGTACATCATCTACTTTAATTGATGCAAGAATTTCATAGAAGGTGTATTTTGTCATCAATATGATGAAACTCAAATCAAGAAGATCCTAGAAAACTTTTCATGTTATATTGCAAACTTTTGTCCCAAAAATCCTCCCAATTTTGAGAGTAATTTGCCACTAATAAACCTAAGAAAAGGTCTCAGTCATATCAGTTCAAGGGCCAAACTGAGGGGGTAAGATATCTGTTGAAATTTTGTTCTTGAATGTGGCCAGGAGATGCCCTAAAGGTATAAATACCGGCGCCTGGCCTAATGACTGATTATCAAATAAAAATCCTATAATAAAAGATATTTTATTTTGTCCTCTTCTTGTTCCTAGCAGAGTCTTACCTTTCGAGTAGTGTCATCAAGCTGAAAGCACAGCTTGTATTGAAACCTGCCTTGGAAGAAGTTCCTGATTACGTTGGGAAAATTACGCCTGAAATTGACCAGAAGAGTCAAACTCTTCTAATAGCCTAGTGAGTTTCTGAATGGTGAATAACATGAGCCACTGGCCATATTGAGGATTATCTGGCAGAACTTCATCCCAAATCAAGCGTTCAGGATACCAATTATCAAGCAAGCGATCCTTGGAACTTCACATTGACAATAAACATGGGACTGGTCAAGGGCTGCGAGTTTATGTAATCTTTCCTTGATGCAAACAATTGATCAAGCTCTTTTTATGCAACTTCATGTTGGCTCTACTACACCTGATGAGCCAAAGTTGTATGATTCTACCATCTCCAGTGTCAATGTAACTTAAAAAACTTTAAACACCCTAGGTCATGCTCACTATTTGGCAAAAATCTTAGCGGAATTCTGTTTTAAAGCCAAACATGATTTTTTCTCTTTTTTCAACCTCCTAATGATCCATAATGATAACATTAGTTACTATGATTCGATTCAAACAGCAAATTTTGATAATCACACAGGAGAGATGGGCGACTTCAACAATTTCCAATTAAACTAATCAAAAGCCATATCAGGAAATGGAAAAAACGGTGTGTGGAAGGGCAAGAAACGACCATAAGGCGGACTGGTAAACATGGCCACCAAAAAACCACAAACTGAGGCACCATCCAGGTTTGTGAAGTTAACCACAAAACTTAATCAATACATGGAAATTCAATATAATCAACCCTTATCAAAGGTAGAGAACAGGCTCCAACTCTATTTAGGGGTCGTGTCTCCAACTCTGTAAAAGAAAGAGTGCAAGGTACAGGCCTCCCTCTTCCCCTATGCGGTGCACATTACCATCCACATGATCCAACGCAGTGGAGTAATTTGGGCTTTGAGACCAAAGATGATGCAGATGCTGTCACAAAAGTCTATGTCAAAGCTGCCCGCCCCAAGGACAAATGAATTGTGTGCACTGTGAATACCAGATGGAACATAACGAGAACTTTGTTCATTTCTTTTGACTTGCTCCCTATCACCCTTCCCCACAAGCAAATTGAGGAGGAGCTCCAAGCTGGACTTACAAACTACAGAGAAATTAAGAAACTTGAATTACAGCATTTTCACCTGATGCCAAACCTGAGAATGAGAAAAGCAATCGTCATGATCCACCTGCTCCCCAAGGTGGCCACAAACCTCTAAAGAATCCCATGAACAGCGATGTTTCACCTCCCAGATGGGAGGGTATCAAAGCCATTCCGCATCACACCAGATTGTGCACCACTAATCTGTAATCACTGCACCGCATTGGGGCACAAGGAACATGCATGCCCTGTGAAGGAGTGCATCATGGCCCCAGAATTCCGCGACGATGCCATGGACAAAGCAGACATAGAATTTGGCAAAATGAATGACACCAGCTACGCCTTCCAATGGTTGAGGATGGGCGCTACCTCCTTATATACCCAGTAACACCCAACGCATGAAAAATGATGCAGAAGGCCTGCAAGCGGGAAGTGTCCAAGGCTTTATCACTTGTGGCCTCTTCCGTCAACCTCAGCAAAATTCAGGAGGACACAGAGGAAATCAACTGAGCTAACCAATCAGAACAGACTGCCCAAGCTGAGGAGGACATGGTGGAAATTATCCGAGCCACCCAATCAGAGCAGTATGCACAAAATGAAAACTTTCTCAATAATGCGACTAAATCATCAAATGGTATCATTCAAGAAAACTTAGAAGAACAATTCAGCTCCACAATAAGCGAAAAAGAGAGACCCAATTATCCAAATTAGCACCCCAAACCCACAGAAACAAATTAGCACACTGCACTGGACCAACATGAGTTATAAGCGGGAAAATCTGCTGAAAATTCTAAAAACTGCAATACCCATGTGAAATTAACACATGGTATGAGATTAGAAGATGTCACAGAATATACTGGCCCAGAAACACGAAGCAGGGCTAGCAAAAAGGGCATCGGGTGTGGGCCAGGTGGCCCTCCCAACTGCTCCTGAGGCGCTTCTGGCACCTCAGTGACAATAGGCTTGCTAAACATCGTGGGAGCCAGGGCTCATGCATCCCAAGCCAAAATCTGGACTTCCTGTGAAAACCCTCTGTAGAGATCTTGACCATCCAATAAACCCACTGTATACAGGGGAAGAGGGATCCTGGTCAGCCAGGGTCTCACCATCCCAATTGGTATGGACATCACACTGTGGAGGTGGTCATTTGAGATAACAAAAAACCAAAAATCATGAACTCCTCCTCATATCTACATGGTCACATCCTGGTTGCAACAAATGTAAACCAATAGGATACAATTTCAATAAAATCATATATGCACGGTGCACCGCAGCTGAGAGGAAACAGTTCCTTGAAACCATACCAACACTCACCTTCCCACCAGATACCATCCTACTGGGCGACTTCAACTTCTGGGATAACCCCAATATGGACTGATGGCCTAACCCCAAGGGATACCAACTGAGAACATAGAGTTCTGTGCAATGAAGGCATCCATTGGCCTACATGATACCCTCCCCCAGGTCACCACTCCTCCTCACATGACCTGCTTCAACATATATGAGGGAACGCTCATCTCAATGAGCTTCATCGACTACATCAACACACTGAAAACCCACCATTCAAACATATCCAACTAAGCATTTAAAAAAGATCAATTTCTCTGACCACTGACTCATTTTGGTGCAGCTCTCACCAACCTGACTCTCACACAGGTGTTGACCTGGAGGAAGCTACACTGGAAAGCATAAGATTGCCTGAAATATTCTACTGTGTCAAACATGAGGCCACAACCCCAGATTCATAACCCCATACATATTGGATCTCATTGAAACCTGGGCAATTTTCTAAGCTTAACTAATAAATAAACTTGTCACCTTGCCTCACATAAGTACACTGCCAACACAGCCACAATCCAGCACACCCTGGCAGAAATGGACCAACATGAGCACAACACCCCGAGGTCTGGCTACAGCCCCAACTGAGGGCACAAATGGGCGGAATTTTTCCGCCTAAACGCCCTCTTTTTGAACATCAGCACAGAATTAAAGTATTGAGGAAAGGTAAGTTCACAAATAGAGGTGAAACCTGCCTGACATACTTCTTACGCCAATTCCGCTCCTATGGTAACCAGCCCACGGGTATACAGGTACACAAATATGACAGCACTGTGGCAACTGACCCAGAGGAGGTCAAAGCGGAAGTACACCTTTACTACATTGAACTATATTGTGACTCTCCAGCTGACGCTAAAAAATTAAATATTTTATACACGCCACTGGGATATAAAGTGCACCGCCAGACTACAATCTCCTGAACCTAATAGCGCAGGAGGAGCTCTGGGACACAGTCCGCGGTGCACCACGTAGGAAATCCCCAGGGCCTGATGGGATACCTCACGAATTTTACAAAAAATACTTCAAGCAAATCGTCCCCCTCCTCTTAGCATCAATAAACCAGTGCCTGCTGGAGACACGCCTCCTGCCTGGTGGCCAGGACTCCTATGTCATAATACTGTTTAAAAAGGGCGACCAACTGGACCTGGCCAATTAGCACCCAATTGCACTCTCTAACACTGATAAAAACTACTAATAAAAATTTTAACAGCCAGACTAGGCACAATAGCCTCCAAAATCCTGTCACCCAATCAGTTTGGGTATCATACCAGGGCGTTCAATCTGGACCAATATAAACTCAGTCGCCAACATATGTCAGTCCAAAGCAAATGAAGCCCTTTTATTCCTAGACCAGAAGAAGGCATATGACCGCGTTAGCTGGACAATCCTGAAGGAATGCCTAAGCGCTAAAAGCTCCCACCCAGATTCATAAACTGGGCGATGCTCCTTACAAAATCCGCATTCATGGCTGTATTTGGCCATGGCTTTCTAACTAACAAGATCACATCGCACAGAAGGCTCAAACAAGGGGACCTCCTCATCCCACTGCTGTATAACTTCAGCTTTGATTCATTCCTTTGCGTCACTGACTCACGCCGCATGGGCATAACCACACAAGGCTAGTCACCAATGAAGATACTATCCTTTGCGGACAACTGCATAGCTGGTATAGCTAACAACAATGATGCCCGCTAACTGGAATGTACACTATAGGAATATTCCATTGTGAGCAATGCATCGCTCAACTTAGGAAAACGGAAATAATCCTCCTAGGCAAGTACACTAAAACTTGGCAACACAACCCACTTCCTCACAGCCCCCCACGAAGGAAAAAACCTCTCATCCCTCCCTTCGCATCACCCCCTACAGCTAACCCTGTTTGCCACATTAATATATGACTGTAAACAGGGTGGTATGTCAATGAGACAATTAAAAACAATCTATTACAGTGGGTGTCCAAACGCATCGCCTCTTTCAAGGGAAGATCCCCAGGGCTAATGGGGCGAGTAACAGTTGCCAACTCACTCATCCTCCCGATGTTGTGGTTCCCTGCACACTCAATACCCTTCTCACCTACATTCATATCCTTAATCCGCACAATTATTCAGGGATGGCTGTGGCCTGGGACCTAGCCACCTGTATGGGTGAAAACACTTTTGGCTCACGCTCCAGTGGAGGCATGGGCCAAATGGACTTTGAGGTCCACGCCAACCGTATATTGGGCACCTGGATAAAGGAAGTCCTTGCCCAGACCTCCCGCAGCAACACAGGTCCAGAGCAGCGAGGGCCAACTTTGCATAGGCGCTAAACTATGAAACCCACACAACCCGACCAGCCTGCTCACATACTTTGCAAAACACCCCCTTCTTGGGCCCTCATAGAACTCCCCCACACTTCAAACACCTCCTCCGCACCATTTGGCACATGGGGTGGTTTATCACAAAAACAGGCATGAGTCAGTGAAGGGAAGGCCAAGAGCCCAATTCACACTAAGGAACCCAGAGGACCACCCCCAAAGGGACACACACGACGTGGCCCCATTTTTTGCAAGAATCGACTACCTAGATGCTTTAGACATCCCATATGATCTCACAACACAGAAGAAAATATGGAGGATAACACATCGAGCGCTCCTCCAGCCAAGGTAAGAGCTAACACCTGGCGTTGCCTCAGATGATCCTACAGAACATCAGATTGCTCCAACTCTCTTCATTCAGAGTGCGCAGTGTGTGGAGGGGATGGCAACCTGCACCACCGCCTTGAGGCATGTCCCCCATCTAGACCCATATGGCGGGAATTTGCGCATTTGTTAAAAACACACAATGATTAGGAGCTGTCAATATCCAAAAGCCTCCTTTCACACCAACTTGAATCCCCAAAACCACTCACACTCCACTCAATATTAGTCACCATTGCAATGCGGACAATTCACACCATAGCACTGGATTTTTCAAGGGAATTGTACCCACCATCCTTGGGACAATCAGCAGATTTCACCTTCACCTACTAGAAAACTGCCAAGCCTGGCTATACAGATACATGAGGCCGAAGCAACAATAGCTTGTTGAATCACGGTTCCCAGTCTGGTTTCTTCATATGGACCCTTTCCTCCATACCTGCTCCATAATAGGAAAAACCCCTTCAGAGTAGCGCACTCAACCCCTATACCTGGTGGTACCAGCTGGCAACAGGGGTAGCTCATCTAGTTTGGGGTGCTTAACTTAGTTACACTTCACCTCCCTATCCCATTAAATATATCGATATTGTCCATCCCCTAGTCAGCTTACCACGATTAAATAAAAGCCTCCTAATGATCTTGCAAAATATTTAATCAAGCATTTTGGGTTGCCTTGGGCAGGTCCAAACTCCAACAAATTTTTAAACATTCTTTTCATTGAGCCTCTTCTGATGGTACACAATGTATTAAAAGGTTTTCTGTCCTTTTAATGGTTTCTTCCTAGAAGTCAACTTCGCCAGGAGAACGCAATTTCTTTTGTGAACTGTGTGTGATTAATTCAGGTGCTGCACGAGGCTTAATACTCAACCATCACATGGATAGTAGATATCTCATAACAATCTTTTGGGTATCTCAAATACATCTCAGTTTACAGATCATTAGTTTTCAGGTAGAAGCTCACAGCTTAAAGATGCTCACAAGGGAATAACTTGATTTTTAAAAGTGTTGGAATGAAGGGACAAACTTTGATGTCCAACTTTCTGATATCAAAAGTGAAACATCCCTTGGCGTAGGTTACATTGGTAAAAATTCTGGTTAGTGAAAAAAACTTTTCTTTCTTAGAATAATGTAGAGGTAGTTACTGACAAGGTGTTAACATATTCTTATAGTTAAGACAACCTTTGGAATTAGAGTAGTCTAGTACCAATAACGAAGTGAAGAATGATTATGGAAAAAGTATAGTAGGAGCGCTAATTTGTAACAAGCCAAAATTTATTGTTAAAGCGCTAAATGCCCATTCTATGATAATACCTTCTGTCTGGCCATCCCATATGTTGGCACTGGACCAGATCATTTGCAAACTTTAGTTTTTCTTAATATTTTAAAAGAACCTTTCTTGACTTTTCTTTCTCTTTGCAAACACTTTTGCAACCTATTCAATTCAAGACTAAATTTAGTTTGATAATCTCATAGAGGAGATTAGTCTGCGCCCATGTCTGTGAGCAGTTGGGCAAGCAAGGCAAGAGGAGCAGGCGGAAGGCCTGCGGCCTCTAACGTTTGAAAACGCCCTGGAGAATCCGGCGGAATAGAAAAAATCTAAAAAAACTGGCGGTCACAATTACCCTGGAGATACTCGCGTGGCAAGCACGATGCAACCAGTACATCAACACGCCACACTCCCAGCCACTTTCATCAGTGGAATTCAGAGTCCGTGTGTATCTGGACATCCAAAAAATGGCCTTATGGGAAGAATTTTGTGAAGATATACACAAAATTTTCCTGACCGCGGTGTACGTTGCACCTCACTCCATGTCGCATGGTTGGCTGGACCTGTTTTGAAAGCAAAATAGCAGCAGACGAGGCTGCAGCGGTGCGCATAGTGGTCAACCTCCCTAAAGGGCAACGGGTCATCGAAACCAAATGCACCAGATGGACAAAATCAAACCAAATTTTCCTCACGTTTGACTTTTTGCCTACTATGTTAAAATGTGACATTTTGGAGCAACACCTGAAAGATGGTCTCGCCATATATGGCGAAATACAATATTTTGAAATGCAACATTTCACGCTGATGTCACACCTGTGCACCAGCAAAGCCATCACAGTTCTGACCCCAACTGAGGAGATCACGAAGGACCTAACCTAGATCCCCACTCCATCTTTATTGATATTGCAGGGCATACCACCCACCCATTCCGGGTAACCATGGACAGCGCGCCCCCCATTTGCACCCACTGTGACACGTTCGGCCATAAGGCACATGCATGACCCATCAAGGAGGGCGTCACATTCCAAGAGCACCCCTCGGCGGCCATGGCCAGCAGAGAGGCGCACTACGAACCAACTGCAAGCACCAAGGAGGCTTTCCCATGGGGAGCACAAGGCTGCTACCTATTAGTAAAGCCCATCTCCCCACAGGAGTGGAAGAAGGCAAAGCAGGCACGTAGGGCCGCGGCCAAGGAAGCAGCCAAGGCCACCACCACCATCCCACACTCACAACGCCAGAAGGACATGAAGACCTTCATGGCAGAAGTGACTCAGGAATCCATCACCCAATCAGATTGGGAGGCATATGCTGAGTGAACCACTCAATCTGAGAATCTGATGGGAGATTCAATCTCACCCAATTGCTGTACCCAAGCTCCAGTCAAAACTGACTTGGGACCTATCCCAACCGAAAAAAAAATTTTGCCCCACTCAACGGTGCACTGAACTTATCTGCACCGCAAAAAATTTATCCAACGTCGGGAAAACAAAAAGTGAAGGCCAAAGCCAATGTGACTCTTTCCGCAAAAATTAACAAAAACCCAGATAGCGTTGCTGCTAACACCTGCGCTGCTGTGAAAGCCTGTGGGGACCTGGAAGAGGCTGGTGGGCCTGGGGGCCCACCCCTCACACCTAAGGTGCGATGGGGGAAACTTTCACTCTAGGGACGCTGAATATCGCCAGACTCAAGGCCTCCCCGTCCCAGGCTAGGAAACTGAGTTTTTTACAAAACAAATTACCCATGGATATCCTAGCCATCCAGGAGTCCCACTGTCCACAAGGTTCTGAGGAAGCTTAGAAAACAATTCTCCTACCATCCCTATCCTTTTGGTCAAAGCACTGTGGGGTGCTAATTCAGAAAAACAATTTTTCAAATTCACATCCTCAGAAACATTCCTAAATGGCTGAGTGCTCGTTGTCACCTTTTCATGGGCCGACGTTGCACACACAATTGTCAACATTTATGCCACAAATGGTGCACATGAGCGTCAGGAATTTTCTCATCGGTCAAATCCCTCCCGCTACCCCCCAATTCTTTCCTAGTTGGCGACATGAACTGTTGGCTAACCTCACCAACGGACCAGTGGCCTCCTCACCCCACACCCCACAGGGTCACATAGAACTATACATTCTAAAAGCCACCCTTGGGTTAATGGATGCGCTGCCACAACATGCCCCACTGCTCAAAAACATGACGCATCCCCACATCCACAACGGCCAATTAAGGTCCATGACCCACATCGACCTTATTCTAACATTGGCAAAATTCCAAACCCACATCTCCCACTTCAAAACAATGAAAATAGAATTCTCCAACCACCAACTGGTCTCGATAACATACCACTTACCCGTCACAGTTGCAAAGGCCCCACATTGGTGCAAAATCCGCCCCCCCCAAGCTCGCATCGCCAGGATTTTCCTCGTGGGTGGAAGAGGCAACTTTGGCAAAATCATTTGTTGCACCATTTTGCGTGGACCCCATTTCCACATGGGCAACTTTCAAAGAAGACACCATCTGCCACTATCGCCATCTCTCCTCCAGACACTCACGAGCTACATTGGCAGTTATCTCGTGCACGCTGGCAGAATTTGCACACTTGGAGTCCAACATTCCAGCCACAGGATATAGCCCTGCATGGGGCTGGAAGTGGGCAGAGGCAGCCGCCCACCTCAACGCACTCAAAAGGCAACACAAACATCAGGTTTGTGTCCAATACAGGGCCACACGCATCACTAAAGGCAACAAGTGCACCGCATACTTCTTTAAAAAAATTTTGTACCACGCCAGAGCGTGGCCTGCACACAGGTGCAAAGATCGGATAATTCCATTATGGACACACTGGCCAAAGTGGCAATCGAAATGCAAAGATATTACTCTGAGTTATACTGAGCTGAACCAATTCAGCCAGCCGAAATGGCAGAATTTCTCAACTGAGCTCATATCCGCACCATTTTCCAATACCCAGAAATAATGAATTTAATTACTCTGAACAAATTATGGACAGCCATTAGCGGTGTGCCAAACCGAAAATGCCCAGGCCCAGATGGCATTCCATATGAGCTCTACAAAAAATATTTTAAATATATATCCCCATTGCTGCTAGCCTCACTCAACCAAAGCCTGTTGGAAACACGCCTCCTACCAGGAGGACATGAGGCCTTTACTGTCACACTCTTCAAGAAAGGGGATAGGCTTTACTTAGCCAACTGGCGCCCCATTTCTCTAACAAACACAGACACCAAAATTTTAACCAAAATCATGGCTAACTGTTTAGGTACTGTAGCATCTGCCACCATCTCCCCAGAACAGTTCAGTTTCATCCCCAGAAGGTCAATTTGGGATAACGTGCACTCTAAGGCTAATGTGTGTCAGTCCACAGCCTCTGGGGCACTTGTATTCTTGGACCAACAAAAGGCCTATGATAGAGTAAACTGGGAATACCTTAGGGCCTGCCTCCATCTATTCTGCCTACCCCCGCTACATAAACTGGGTGATGCTGCTCATGGAATCTGCGACAATGGCAGTGCGTGGCCCAGGCTTCCTAACGGAAGTAGTCCGCCCTCAAAGGGGCCTGCGACAAGGGGACCCCCTCAGCCCACTCTTATACAACTTCAGCCTTGACCCACTACTGCGAAATGTGAATGCCCAACTCACTGGGGTCCATGTGCCAGGCCAAACCCCAGTCAAGATGATGGCATTTGCAGATGATTGCATGGTGGGGGTGTCTAATAACAAAGATGCACGCGCGCTTGAAGCCCTCATCCAGGAATATTCCTGGGTAAGCAATGCGGCACTGAATGCCTCCAAAACCGAAATCATCCTCCTTGGTCAGTTTCAGAACTGCTGGGCCCCAGCAATTAGTTCCCAACCCAGCCCATCTGCTCACCCACGTCCATGCCTTACTAACTCAACACACACCGCTCCAATGGTGCTCCCCTTCGTGCCACGTCCTACCATAGGAACGGTGCGCCATCTGGGCATGTGGATGGAGGCAGGCGGATATGCGTCAGCAGTAATGGAGTGCCGTATACTGGACAATGTGATGAAGCGAATCGCCTCTCTCAGAGCCCACCCTACTACCCTCACTGGCAGGGTTGTTCTTGCCAACTCTATGCTCCTATCCAAAGTCTGGTTCGGAGCACACGCCATCCCCTTCTCCCCAAGCTTCTTCAAATCCCTGTATGCTTTGCTGCAAGGATAGCTTTGGTCAGGCCGCCCTCCAACAGTACGGCTAGAGGTCATGTTTGGCCCTCATCATCAAGGTGGCATGGGCCTGCTTGACTTCAAAGCCCATGCTGCCAAGATCCTGGGCACCTGGATCGCGGCCGTCACTGCTCCTAAACTCCCATCCCAACACTGGTCCCGCGCGGCCCGCTCCAACTTCTCCTGAGTCTTGGGCCTCAACAATCCATCAAACCCCCACTCCCTGATGAAATACCTCGCATCATACACATCGGCCACAGGTCCTCATGGGACTAAAACCCACTACAAACGAATCCTACTCTCCATGCGAAGCGCAGGGTGGAGATCTCATATTAGTGGAAATACAACTCAAAGAGGCCGCCCCTCTCCTCAGTTCACACAAGGGGTACAGGGGCTACCCATCCATGATGGCGTGATCCCCATTCAACCCCAAGTCCTATCCAGGGTTGACTACCTGGACATGATGGACATCCCTTATTCCACTGAGACCCAAAAGACTATCTGGAATTATGTACACCATCCTCTGTTGCAGCCTCAAGTCCGCTCCCATGTGTGGCGCTGCCTGAGGCGGGTGTATCGTACAGCTGAGCGCTCTAACGCTTTACACTCATCCTGTGTCGTGTGTGGCCAGTATGGAACGCTGTTCCACCGCCTGGAGAAGTGCCCCACCTCTAAAGTGATATGGCGCGAAGTTCAACGTCTGCTAGGCCAGGATCAAACGCATCGCTTCAGTCTGTCAAGAGATATGTTTGCTTCATCAATGGCCTCCCCCTCCCACCCTCCCTCCGTGCTCTGGTGGTTGCAATCGCCATGTGGACTATCCACACGATTGTCTTGGATGCCATCGCTGGCTCCATCCCCACCCTCCCAGAAGCTGTCCACAGATTCTGGTCTCATTTGGTGGACCACTTTCAAGCGTGGATGTTTGGATATCTCCCACCGCGTCGCCAACAGCTGGTCTCCTCCTGGTTCCCAATCTGGTTCATCAAATCAGACCCCTTCCTCCACACGTGCTCAATAGTGGCTACGGCCCCCTTCACACGTTCCCTCCCCTCCCCATAAGTGGCGTTCCCGCTGGCAACAAGAGATAGCATCGCTTCTCTGGGGTGCCTCCCCTGGTACTAAGTTTATCTTTCCTGAGTCATATTCGTAAGTGTCCATCCCATGGTTGGCCTTCCCCGCAATAAATTTAAATTTAAATTTAAATAAATTCTGCCTCAACTCTTTCTACAACAGTGCCTATCGCAGAAGAGAAAACAGGGTGGCCCTCGCTTCAACAAAATCATGGTCTATATTTCATCTTTCGCCCATTGCTGATCTTGACTTTGAGTCATTGTTAGATTCAGCTCCATTTATGCTGAATTTAGAAATAACCCTCGAGCTGAATGACTCAATCCTACCCAATTTAGATCAGTCAGATCTCTCCTGATCAGATCTACTATCAAAGTTAATTCTCTAAATTAGCAGTTCTACAAGCCAATAATTTTTACAATGTAAATGACAATCAGGAATAAAGAACACTCAAGCTTCCATGTGAAGACCTTTGGAGAAAATTAATTGAGGCTATTGTCATATCATTCTCACTTGTGATCTTGATTGTATTCTTGATCAATATACTGAGGCATATGCACTTCCCTTTGCAAGACAAGTTATTCACATATGGGCCCCATACTCCATGTATCGCTGATTTTTACCATTCCTTACATTTCCGCTTCCAGGAGGCATGCAGTCGCCACATCCAAGATGAAGTTTTCTGTCTGCACAACTACTGCGCAGCAGAGACTATTTGGTGATATCTTCCTCTCATAGAATAATCAGGGGCATGATCTGGCAACCTCCCATGCATCTCCCTTGCTTGTTGCTTCCTCATATGTCAAGCGTACATGATGAAGTTTATTGCCAAGCACTTAAGACACAGCTTCTAGCCTAATTCCTATAGGGATTATTAAATTTTGTTCAATAATTGTGTTTTCCTCAATTGGTGCTTCCCTCTACCATTTGAGGTTTCTCCTTTCACAAATTCAGTTATTCCAATTTCTCTCCCAATCATCACATATCTATAAAATTCCCTATGTACAAAAAACATGGTTTCATGAGGCTTTAACTCTTTCACATGTCTAATCTCAGATCAACATTAGCAGCCCCTTTTCACAGTTGTCACCCAACCTCCTTCCCCCCAGAGGTGTTGAAGGAGGGCTCACGCCTCAAACCCAAGACTACTGAATAAATAAAAAAATTACCAATAAAATAATTTTGCTTCTAACTTGCTTTTCCCTATATATTCAAATATTTTAAAACTTTTCCTCAATTTTATTCTTTATATAATTCTTCCTTTTTGTTTCACTTTTTTAAGAATTTACTATGTATTGTATTAATCACATGACCTTCTTTAACATCTGACATGTAGGAATTTTTATGTTGTTTTGTAATAATCTCAAATAGTCTTGACCATAACTCATCCAACTTATTCTCAAAACCAAACCCATGTGTGTCACAATAGGTGACCCATTCTCCAACGAAAAAATTTCCCTCAGACTAGGTCAAACCAGATCATCAGTTATCTTAGCCTGAAATCTTCTCCTTTTCGTCATATCATAGGCCTAAGATAAAGGTCCACTAGTATGTTCACAAGCTGATATAGGTATTAATCCGCGCTCATCCCCAGAGTCAGTTCCACCGCTGAATATAGAATCAGTGGTAACAAATATATTTTGACCGTACAATAATTTGGATTGTGAGTTTCCCATCACTGAATAGAAGCTGAGCTGTACGCAAAGGTCACTGAGCTCAGATAAGACGCCCATGAAGATGTCTTACCCAAATCCAGTTTCCTTAGCATAGCTGCTTGCATACCATTTACTATTTTAATGACACCGTTTATTTCATGTCATTATAGAGAAGACACCACACCTTTAGTTCCCATTAGGTCATTCAGGTGGGAAATTATGAAGAAGGTAATATTCATCCCATTATCGCCCAATAGCATCTGAGGACACCCATGTTGGTATATCATCTGTCTAGGATGCATTTAGCATTATGCATCGCATCTGCGCAGTTCAAAGCTTAGGATTTGACCCACCTGATAAGATGATCAATTACTACTATGATATATTGAACTCCTCCCATGCACACATTCAATGGTCCCGTTATGTCTATTGAGACTGTGTGCCAGCAAATCCCAGCTACACAAATTGGCAATCCATCATTTTCTTACGCAGTTTATGAAGTTGACACTCCATACAACAGGTGATGAAATTGGCAACATCGAAATTTAATGAATACCAATAGTAATATTGGCGAATTTGTTCTAACGTTTTCTTCAATCCTCACTGGCTGACAACCTTGTGAATGGCCCAGATTATATCTGTTCACTACAAAGGCTTTGGAAACAAAAGCCTTTTGTCATCCGTTATTTTTAAGGGCTGGCCATCGATGATTTCCATCTTCTCCATTGATTTTTTTGACATGATCTGAATTTTGACTGGTTTATCTTGTAATTTTCCTTGAACAATTCGTTCAAATAGGTCATCACCCTGATCTTGCACAGCAAGAATAGCTGGTAACTCAGTAACCCATCAGCATTGTGATTTTTATCTCGTGCCCAATGATCTATCTCAAAGTCATAAGCCTGTAACTTCAAAGCCCATTACACCATCCTCACATCTGCTTCTTTCAGCTTGTGCATCCACTGGAGAGAGGCGTGGTCAGTCATGACCTTGTAATGCATTCCACGAATTTAATCACAAAGCTGCTTGCAGCTTAAAATTACTGAAAGACATTCAGGATTGGTGACCATATAGTTCCTTTTGGCCTTTGACAAAGTACAGCTAACATAAGCCGCATGATGTTCTTACCCACTTTTGTCAACTTGACTGAGGATGGCTCCTATCGCCATGAGTGACGCATCCAATTGGATTATGAATGGTCTTTCAAATTTTGATATCCCTGAATAGGACTTGTCATCAACTATTTCTGGTGTTTCTTAAAAGCGTTCTGAGCTTCATTGTTTCAAATAAATCCTTTTTTCAATACTTTAAGAGGTGAAATCATGCAACTCTTTCTGCTAAGCATCACTTTTCGAAAATCAATTCAGCCTGAAATTTAGCTCCACTAAAGAGATTTACGAAAACTATTAGCAAATATGGCGGGAAACCCCGCAAAAGAACCCGCAGGCTATGCCAAACGAGCCAGCACCACCCCCAAACGAAGCAACCCTCGGTTACCCACCTCAGGGTCAACCAGAATCACCCGCTCTCAAGCAGCAGCCATGAAAGCAGGCACCACCCCCCAACCTGGAGCTACTCCAACTAGCGCCAGTTCACCTGATCGCACTTCTGCAACCTGCACGCCTAACAGCTCTGTGTGCGCTGCCTCCCACCAACCCGCTGGGCCCCCTCCAACCAAGGAGGCCATCACCCACGCTGTTTTAATGGCGTCTGCTCAGTTGAATGCAACTCAGCCCATCTAGACATTCACCTCCCCCATTGTGTCAGCTAATTCAGCCCCATCTATTATTGCTGACGCCGTGTTTCTGGCTCCCTCCATGAGGGGCGATACCCAGCTACCTGGCCCTAAATCCTCAGATGTAAGGTTGGATTAGCCGCACATTCTGGTTCACTAAGCACCAAATTGGGACAATCTACTCTTCCCAATGGGAATTTAAATGGTTCAGATTTTGGAACTTCACACCAGTTCCAATCTCACCCGTCCCATTTAAACCCCATAATCGGCACTTCTCAAGTCGGCACTTTATCTCCATATGCTGAAAACGACCAATTAACCAATCAGCCAGTGAGTTTTGCCCACGAAATCACAGCAAATACTCGGGCTGAATTTACCCAAATAGATTGGGATGGTGATGAAACATCTCCCTCCTCCCAACTGGCTGGAGTTAATTCCAATCTGGATGGGCCTCCCCAATTTAGCGAGTCCCAACAAACCGCCCCTCAATTTAATATGACGCCAGCTGCTGTAACATTCCAGCAACAAGGGAACTCCGCAAACTTGTCCAAACCACCAGCTCACACTCAACCTGCAATTGCAGCCCAAAGCAAACACAAACGTACCAAAGGAGCCACTGGGGCGTGGCAAAAACCTCTGGCATCAACGCTACCCAAAGCTGATCCCCGTGAAGTGGTGTTTATTGCTGATGTTAAGAAGAAATGGGCCGAAACTAGAGCGCAAAAAGCTCTACCTCGCTCAACCCTCTCCCACGCAATTCGCCTTTATTATGGGCATAACCCTGTTGAATTCTATACAGAGGATTACTTCTCATACTTTGCAGCGATTGCGGAGACATTCCCTATTAACACTACCATCCATGAATCAGTGGAGGGCCACTACATCGATGTGGGCTTCACTGAAGCTGCCCTTGCTGACCATGCTGCCACCCTCCAGGTCATTATCCCACGCGGATCTCTTCGCATCTCCCGCACACGCTCTCACCTGGAGAAAATTTCATGGGTTACTTTTTCCAACCTACCAACGACTGTTGATCCTGAGTCTCTTAAACTGGCACTCCATCGTGGTTTAATGGAGTTTGGGTCTGTTCTTTCAGTGGACTTTAGCGTCCCCTCTTACTATGCTCCCACTCAAAGAGCTCGCACTGCTAGGGCGTCGTTCATCCCCTCCCCCACTGTATCCCGCAACATTGAGGTTATTCCTCGTGTGGCGGTAGTTGGGGCATGCCCTGAGATCTTTTTTGTCGACCCTGATCAGGCGCGCCCCCGGTGTTCATGGTGTAACGCCCTTGGACACTTGTATAGTGGCTGCACAGCTCGAAAACAAGCCCTCTTAGCCACCACCCAGGGGCCTAAACCAGGCCAAAAACGATCCCACGTGGCTGCAGCAGCAATTCCACAACCCACACAATGGGTTCCCGTTCAAGACCTGTCCCCTGAGGCCTTACGCCTAGCAGTTGAAACAGCTAACCCCACTATTGGTATGGGATACCTTCGCGCTCATGCCCCCCTTCCAATGGGCACCCCCTCCAATCTCCCAGAGTCAACTCCCTCTCTCACCAAGCGTAAGGCATCTCCCACAGGGTGCCCCTCGTCAGCCACTCCCACTCAGGGCTCCGCGGCACCCCCACCAACCTCCACCAGCGATTTATCGCATCAACCCTCAGCTCCCAATGGAGCTATGCCCACCAGCATGGACTGGCAACTCGCGGCCTGCGGTAGAAGTGCCACCTCAAAGAGTCCTACCTCAACCCCACAGTCCATTTCGCGCGGATCCTTTGCAGTGTTGGAGGAAGTGAATATGGACTCAGACTCATCAAATGGGGACACCGCGGAGGTCACCATTGAGCACCCTCAGGTCCTTCCCCTGCAACGGAGCGGGGGCAGCATCCTAGGCTGGCTTACTGGGTCCTCCGCCCCCCACCCTCTCCTTCCCCTCAGAACCCTCGACGCTCCTCACAGATTGCAGCTAATAGTCAAGCTAAAGGACTCAAAACTAGCCGCCTCACAGCAGCAGGTTTAAGCGCTGGCAACCCCCCAGGACATGGAGGGGAACAGCTATGAGTCCCCATGGCAGCACCCTGGCCCTGCAATCCATCAACGCAAATGGGTTGCGGGACTTTAAGTGGAGAGCCCGCCTCCTCCGAAACTTCAGGTCAGCACAAATTGACATCGCTGCTGTCCAGGAGCCCCATATCCTCCCCCACGAACAATCTGCATGGAATGAACAGTTTGGAGGCAACTCCTTCTGGATAAACCATGTCGCCCTTATTGTTTTGAATCCCCGGGTTAAAACCCATTCTTTTTCACAATATCTAGGTGGCCGCCTCATACTGGCCAAACTCACCACTCCCTGACTTCTCCTTCTTCGCTGCAAGCATCTACCTGCCTAATGCAGGTCAGGAGCAAAATCGGCTCTTGGAAGAGCTCCTCCAACTCAATCTCCCACGGAATACAGTCCTCTTAGGAGATTTCAACACAACCAAAAGTCGCGTCCGTGACTCTTACCCCCCTGCAGCAAAGAAACGCCCTGGATCAAGTCTCCTCCAGGATTTCCTTCGCCTGAGTGGCTTTATAGATGCGCTTCCACCCTCCCGCGTCTGGCCTAGGTTGCATGACTAGGATCCAGTATGATGGAGGAGCTTTCCAGTCAGCGTCACGCATAGATATGGCACTGATTGGCCCCCTGCTAATTGGCCGCGTCTCCTCTCCCATCTCTCGTGACAACCATCTGAGTGATCACAGGTCACTCACCGTTGTCCTCACCACCACACTTAGACCGTCGCGTAGGTTCTGGCCTAGGGCTGCCCCAGCTCTTCTCAACAACCCCTTCACTAAGGAGAAGCTGTCTATGACCATCCGGGAGACTCTCACCTCCCCCCACCCCACCTGCTTGACTACAAGGCTAAATGGGCGGTGACCAAGGAGGGCATCACCCGCGTTGCTTACAACTGTGCCAAAGCCCAGATGACTGCAGCTCGCGCCAGAGTCAAAAGGGCGGAAGCCAGAATCAGACATCTAGAGCGAAACTGCCAGCCTTCGCCCTCTCCCAGATGGTTGGAAGACTGGGAAGCGGCGCAGGAAGCACTCCGCTTGGAGCTCACACTGCAGGAAGAACGGGCAGCAAACTTTACAACATCTCGTTACTATGCTCAATGGGAACGCCCCACCCGCTTCTTCTTTCAGAAACAGAAAGCCCGGTCAACAGCGCAGGATATTACTGCACTGAAGATTGGCACTACAACCACTTCAGATAAGGAGGAAATCACGCAGGAACTACACCGCTTCTACTCCAGCCTCTTCCATGCCACCCAGGTGGACCCATCGGACATCCAAGACTTCCTGTGGCGGGCTCCAGAGCCGCCCATTGACCCACGGGCTGATTAGGCTTTACTGGCGCCTATTTCCATCCAGGAGGTGATGGAAACCCTTCTGAAATCCCCACGGCTTAAAGCCCCAGGCCCAGATGGAATACCCTTCGAGGTGTACCTTCTGGAACCTGCAGTGATAGTCAGAACCCTCCGCGACCTCTTCGCTGCACTCTTGGTGAATGGCGAGGTCCTCCCCGACTCCAGAGGCTCAATCACGACCCCTCATTCACAAGAAGTCAGACCGTGAGAACCTGGCGAACTGGCGCCCCATAGCGTTGGTCAACACAGACCACAAGCTCTTCACGAAGCTTCTGGCCAACCGCATCACCAAATGGGTGTCACCTCGCCTCTCCCCATCCCAGTACGGTTTTATTCCGGGGAGGTCGTTATGGGACAACTATAATGACCTTCACGACTTTGACTGCTAACTCTCGTAAGGTGAATGGCTTTGTGGCTCTCCTGGATATGGAGAAAGCATATGATTGGGTAGCCTGGAAGTATATTGATGCTTCCCTGGCCCACTTTCATCTCCCACCCGCAGCTAGGCGCTGGATATCAGCGCTCTATGACCAGCTCCACACCAGAGTCCTGGCGCCAATGGGTTTTACAGTGGCAGTACCAGTTGGACAAGGTCTCCGGCATGGGGACCCCCTGAGCCCTATCCCTTTTTAACATCACCCTTGACCCCCTCTTGGCCTCCTTACAGGACAAGCTAACAGGGATTCTGGTCCCAGGTAAAGCCCCCACACGCACCATGGCATTTGCAGATGACACTGCCATTGCATTTGGCTGCCCTGGGGATGTTGCCCTCGCTGCTGTGACCATTGAGAGGTACACCAAGGCGTCCAACGCCATGGTCAACACCTCCAAGACAACAGTTGTACAGGTCGGCTCCCCCACCTTCCCCCCCACCATTTGGTATTGAACCTGAGCGCGGTACCTTCCGTCACCTGGGCGTTCTCACCAACCAACAAGGAGTTGCGCTAAAAGACAATGAGGACTTGCTCCTTGCAGCAGTTAACTCCAGGATTGCCAGCTGGAACCGGCGGCACATCACTCCCCAGGGTCAATCTCTGATGGCCAATGTGTTCCTCCTCTCCAAAGTCTGGTTCCTAGCGCACGTCTGCCCATTCACAGATGCCTTTTATACGCGGCTCAATGTACTCCTCCGCTGTTGGATCTGGGGCTCAAACCATCCACCATTGGCCCTCTCAACCATTGCCCGACCCTGCAATGAAGGGGGCCTAGGGCTTCTGAACACGCGATCCCACGCCACCACAATCTTCCTGAAGTTCCTATGGCCGATTGTCTGCTGGGAAGCGACCCCCATGCCCCAATGGGCGCCCGCCGTCCGCCAGTCAGTGTCAGCAGCTCTGGGTCTTCATAGAGCATCTCTGACCTCACAGGGGAGAGTGGCTCACAAACCATCCAGGCCATCGCCTAAAACCATCCTCATCCCCCTACTGGAACCAGGCTCTCCTTGCCCTGAAACGAGAGGCGCGCGGATCCACCATGCCTTCCCATACAGAAGGGAAGGCCCTGGCCTCAGCCCACGTCGCCATGCAATTGTGCACAATGGACAAGTTGTCACAACTCGCCTCAACCCCAAGATCGTCCTCCCATCCGCCCAAGACTCCTTGAGCTCCTCCTCCTCCGTGAGATTTGACCTTAAGGAATTGTGGAAGGACGTCTATCACCCCATCCTGTCAGCAAAGGTGTCCAACACCTTATGGAGGGTGCTCCACTGTTCATACAGGACAGGGACCGGACTGGCCCTACCTTCCAGCACCGAAGCTGCCCCCGCTGTGTGGAGCCCATTGACTCCCACCTCCATCGTTTTTCACCTGTCCAGGTGTCGCCGCATTTTGGCCAAAGGCCCGCGCGCTCCTCCATGCTCAGCCCTGGTCTGGACACCCTGTTCAAGACCTCATGTTTGAGCAGACATTGCCTGGTTGCCACCGACCCCTCCGTGTCCTCGCCTATGCCACAGCCATCTGGACCATCCATAACTCCTTCCTTCGTGCTGCCTTTGACCAGCAGGTGTGGACCCTTCCACACATGATCACCCACTTTCAGGTACACTTTGAGATGGCCCTGAAGGTCTGCACTATGTCGCCAACCCTCCCCCGCTCAGTTGTTACTGCAGCACGGCTCTGGCGCGCAAACCCCCCTCCCTTTCTCGATGCCTCCTCCTCCCCTTCCCTCGCCTCAGGCTCTTAGGAGCCCAGGCGTAATTCAATAAACATCGATGAATCCCCCCTTGGGTTGGGACCATCTAGTACTAAAAAAAGAGGTGAAATCGTGAATTTGCCTTATTTGCAAAAGCCTTAATTAATCAGCAGTAATAGCGGGCCATTCTCAGGAAAGAATAATATTGCAGATGCTCTTAGTTATTGACATCTGTTAAATTGCTTCCACTTTCTATACTTGTGGTTTAAGCCCATGAGCATTAATTACGATACCAGATAATCTATTACTCATAAAAAATGACATATTCTCATTCTCATCTTGAGATTTGCTGAATCCAGACTTTTAAATACTTCTTCATTATGATGAAAATAATATTTGAATGTTCAGCTGAACATGTTGATGTCATCCAGATAAACCATATACAAGACAATTTCAAAGCCAATAAAATTTGTGTTCATTGCCATCTGGAACGTCGCAGGGGCGTTGCAAAAGCCTTCAGACATTCTCATTGGATAGTATAGCCCCTTTGCCAAAATTTTGACACACTTCCCTTGATTTTCTGGAGGAACATCAATTTTACAATAGCTGGAATCAAATCCAGGGTGGAGAAGAATTTGGCTTCTCCTAATCAATATAGCGCATTGTCAATTATCAGCAGGGGGTAAAAATCCTTCTTCATAATTTTTTCAACTGATGGTAATCAATCACAACTTGATTCAAACAATCATTTTTCTTAACTATCAGTATTGGGCGCACCCACGGGCTAGATGATGACATGTCAATCCCATGTTCTAACAAACTTTTTGATTTCTTTGACAACAATAGCCTCTTACGCTCCAGAACTCCAAATAGGTACCAGCTAAATCAGTTCAACCTCTTCTGTCTTAACTTAATGCAATACATCCTTTGAACACCTCAGTTCTTTGTTTTTTTCACAATAATAAAACAAACTTTTTGAACAAATTCAAAGCTTCATTTTTATGGCCCTTTGTCAAACCAGCTAACTGATCTCTCTCATTTAATTTATCAATATTCCATTAGATTCTTTAGGTATTCCTAACTCATCAACAATCCTGAACTTGTGAAAAGAAAAATTTCCTACTTCCAGAAACAACTAGGCGAATGCAATCACCTGGTACCGTTTGACCTTCATAAGAGTACTTCTAAGATTTGACAACAAAATGAATCTCCTCATGACCAGGGATTAAATCCCTGGGCTACCCAAACTTCAATGCTTGTTTGTTACAAAAAGGAGCTTTGATCTACAAGTATAGCTGCTATGCAATCTCCAATGCCAGTCAGTTCATGGATTTATGACTTTATTGAGGTAACAACTTTATGGATAAAACTGGTCGTCAGGAGCTAAAAAAGGGGCAAATTTGCAGGCCTTACCGATCTCTAACATAGCCTGGACCAACGCTGGGTTCAAGCAATATATACCCAGGTTGTCCTGTGGATGTGCATGATGCTTGTCCCTGCGTTAGAGCAAGAACTTTAAAATGCATCAGCTATATTACAAATAATAATGGTTCAATTTGATTACTTGGCAAACAGAGTTTTGAAAACCATTCAGTTTTTGAGATTTCTAACTTGGGTTGGCTTTTCCTACAAAAATAAATAGAGCTTGGTCAATATTGAGCTATAGTACCCTGGCTGATGGAAGCATGAACTTATTGGTGCACTTGGGCTTAGCACCACTTCCAACAATTGTCAATTCCCCCCAATTGTTTAAGTATCTTTTCTTGATACCAACCTTCCTCATTAGTCAACTTTCCTTAATAAAAATTCCCATTAGTTACTTTATTTTGTGTTATGGTTCATTGGGGAAAACCTGTGTGCGGACCTCCTTGGGGGAGGCCTTTAACAACATTGGCCATTCTATTTTTACAAAATTATCTACAAAATGTGCACCGTTGGGCCTCCTTGGTCCTCTTCATACTGAGGCACCCAAACCTCCAGCACAGAGCTTCGCTTAGTTATGGGCTCCCCATGGGGTCCACCCAAACGTTGCTGTTTACTTGTTACCAACTAATATATACCGCATTATGCACCCTTGCACCAGGTTACTTTGGCTCTTGCATCCTTTGTGGTTCCCTGTTTATTATTATCCTAATGACTAGTTCCCTGGCGCTGTGTTAGTGCATCTCACACTACATCTTGGTGAAAGGAGAGTTACAGACACTATCCTTACATTAGTTGACCAACAACTTTTATTTATGTGCACTAGAATTATCCGTATGGGGATTTTGCTAGGTGCATATTGGGTGTGCCTGCCATTTGTCAAGGGTTAATGGGCTCACCACCTTTATCTCATTTGGCCAAGGTTGGGGAGTCTCAGCGTTATCCTCACTACCTACAACTGGGGAGTTCCCACACTTCTTTCTCATAATCAGTGGATTCAGATGCTTTGTGATCCAGGAGTTGATTCCCAGATTTTCCACCTAAATTATTGAAAGCAATTTAGTTGTAATGAATTTTTCTCAGCACCACATACAGACAGTGCAGGCAGGATTATTGACAAAGGGCCTGGTGGTATTGCCTGGATAACGATTCACAACCCACCGCATAAATGGGTATGGGGTTGTTCACATCATAAAATGTGTTTTATAAAGCCGATTCCTTATATAAAAACGAGTCAGATATCATCCCTTGTGGCTCTAATTTGGAACCCATTTAATTATAACAGATCACCCCAGAGAGCCTGCGCTTGACTCCTACCATAATACGCAGAACACAGGCTGTGGAAAAGGAGTTACTTCTTCAACATGAAATTTTTTATGCAAATTGATGAAGATATGATGGTATATGTGACCTTAGTAATAAGAGTGATCAACTACTTCTCTCCATTCTATGATGCGGAAACATACCCTGGAGGCATGCTTATGCCTAAGGAATAGTTTTCTGGTGAGTTGTTGGCGTTTACTGCTTTTTATAAAGATTATTAAGGATATGTTTGTTTACTGCTACCCTTTTATCCCCTTTAGGAAAATCAGCATAGTTATTTTGGTGAAAACCGGAGCCTGTGAGATTTTTAATTGGCCAAGACCTGGCCAACTACCTTGATCTGAATTACTTGGTAGGTGGTATGGTTAGGGGAAAGGCTTCCCAAGTTATTCCCACACTTAAGGTTCTGGGGTTAGTGGATTATAAAGTTGACAAATACCATTTGGCTGACCGCTTCCAAGATATCAAAAACCTCTTGTACCCCATTATTTTGGAAAAAGAGTGATGTCAAAAGTTTGACATCAGAACCAAATTGAAAGTTCATAACTAGTCCTTAAGTTTAGGAAAAATGGTCATAAATTAGTTGTCCCTTTATTTGAAGCTAACTCTCAGGGCAATTTGCCCCACTGGCCCAATATCCACACTATCAGTCTTACTCCGTTGCTGAAGCCCTCTCTGGAGGTACCCTTACCTTGCTTTTTCAAGACCTTGAATCTTCATTTGACGCGGCTCAGCCAATGTACAACCAGCTCTTTCAGAGTTTGATTGAGTGTTTGAGTTCACCATTGATCTGGTGTGTATACCTTCCCCAAGTTACCCTTTGACTGTATGGTAGTAAGCTGCATAAGATGTGTGGGTTAAGGAGCAGTTAGCTAAAGGCGCGCTTTTTCAGAGAACCTCCCCAGTATGCTCCCCACTTCTATTTGTGGAGAAGGCCGATGGTACATTATGCCCATGCGTAGATTATGGGAATCTCAACATCATCACAGTACCATACTTTTATCCCATCCCACTGGACTCAAAGATTGCTCGATATGTGGAGAAGTCAAAAGTTTTCTCCAAACTGGATTGTTTAAACGCTTAATCAAATTAAAATCATGAAGGGCCAGGAGTGGCTAACCGCATTCTGGACCAGAAAAGAAATTTCCCAGTCTCAGAATATGCCCTTTGGGCTTAAAAAATTCCCTGTTTCCTCCAACATAGTATTGATGAGATTTTGGGGGACCTGCTGGGGTATGCACTGTATATTACATGGATAATATCCTGGGATTTCCCCTTATCATGATTCCATGCAGTACACATTTGGAAGGTGGTGGAGCGTTTGAGGGCAGCTGGCCTTACACTAAAAATTAGTTAATGTGAACTATTCAAGTCCCAGGTCACTTTCCTGGGCAACGTCATGTTTGGCTGAGGCCACGTGATAACTCCAGACAAAAGGAGGCGATTTGTGATTGGCCCACCCCAACTTCTGTCAAGGAATTGTGAAGTAAGAAAGAACTTTTACGTTCTTTAAGAAATTCACACCGAATCTTTCTGATGTGGCAGCGACCCTGTACAAGGCTAATGGAGCTAAAGTTCTCCAGTGATCCCCCAATTTTCAGGATGCCTTCCAAGTTGTAAAGTGCATCCTGTTGTCCACGTCAGTCCTTTGCCATGTAAAACCAGAAAAAGCGTTCATTGTGGCTACTGATGCCTCCAACTTCGCTATAGTAGCTGACTTTAATACAGTTAGGCGAGGAGGTAGAGCATTAGGTGAAATAATTTCAAGTAAATTGTCTCTACAAGAGTTAAACTGCGCCGTTTATTGCAAAGAGTTATTGGCAGTGGTTGAGGCGCTTACCTATTGTGTCACCAATTACATGGCTCATCCCTACCATTCTGCATCCGTATAGATCACCATGCTTTGCTAGGCTACTGCGCACCTCATGTCCTGACCCCATGGCAGGCCCAATGGCATGATAACCTGGACCAATTTGTGTTTTCCTAGGAGTTTACAAAGTGTAAGGAGAATAGTTTGGCGGGCGCTTTGAGCCAAAATCCTGAACTGGCTCTGATCCTAAGGAATTAGAGATGCATGATACCCAATTGATGATTTCGCTGGGTAAGATTGTGTCTCAACATACCTCTCCCTTGGCCCATGGACTAGCGCTTGATCTCTTGAAAATATGGAGGAATATGGTATGTTCAATAAGATAGTACTTTCACAGCCATTAAAAGCCAAGTATACTATGATCATCGCCAAGAGCAAGTTAAAATTTGGAGGATATTACCAGGGGTTACCATGTGAAGGAGGAGATATTGTGTTTTCAGGGGCGCCTATGGGTTCCCAAAGGACCAATTTGCCTGGAAATCATCAATGACCATCATGATGGAATACCCGTTGACACTATGGGAATGCAAATGCTCTAGAACTTATCTGACGCACTTACAATTGGAAGGGATTAGCCGCGCATGTTGCCAGGTATTGTAAGGAGTTCCTGGTCTGCAACAAAATGAAGCTGAATCACCAGCCTTTTGTGGGGTTTTTGTACCAGTTCAAAAGGCTGATTTGCCTTGGTCTTCCTTATCAGTGGATTTATATTGTGGATTTACCTGCTTCTGAAGGCTACAACGCCATCACGGTAGTGGTGGACCGTTTAAAAAGCTCTCCTACATTATCCACTGAAGAACAACGGTAACTGTGACTGAGATGGATAGGCTCTTTGTATCCCATGTGTTTGCTTTTAATGGGGTACCTCAGGAGATCATTATTGATTGGGGGCCCCATTTTACTTCTGTCTTTTGGGAATAGTTGTGTAATACTTTTCAGATCCATCCCTGCCGTTCAACTGCCTATCACCTCCAATCAGATGGGCAGACTGAACGAGTGAACCAGTTCTTGGAGCAGTTCCTGCAGTGTTACACCGCTGCGGAGCATTCAGATTGGGTTTCCCATCTCCCTATGGTCCAATTCAGCTATAACAATGCCCAACATTCATCAATTGTAGTTCCCCCTTCTTCGCCAACTATAGCTTCAACCTTTCTTCAACACGGAGCCCAGTTGTTAATCCAAGGTGGAAGCGGTGGTGGAATTTGCTAAAATAATCAAGAATGTACATTAGGGTTGATCAAGGACAAGGATGCGGCTATGCAAGCTTATAAGAAGAATGGGGGTATGAAGGAATGGGTAGTTCCTGCATACAAGGAAGGGATCTAGTGATGCTGGATGCTAAAGACATCCCCATCATGCAACCATGTAAAAAACTGGGGCAAAAGAAGATTGGGCTTTACCGCGTTGTCAGAAAGGTGGGCCACGCCTCATACCAGTTGGGAGCCCTCTCTTATTCCGGATATTTTTGGTCTTCCATGAAAGTAAGCTTACGTTGTTTGAGGCCCCTCACCAGAGAATCCAGAGGCTTATCTCATGGACGTAAAGTTGGAGTGGGAAGTTGAGGAGATTGCAGCCTCAAGCTGATAATAATAAGGCTTGAGTACCTTGTATCCTGGAAGGGATTTGATGCAGCAGAGAACAGTTGGGTACCAGCGTACAATTGCACCCATGCCCAAGACTTAATTGAGGTGTTTGACGAGCATTTACCTGAGGCTGCAGGACCCAAGTGAAAGAAAACCATCACAGCTATTAAGATAGCCCCAGACTACAAGAACTTTTCCTTGGAAAAAGTTCCTGGAGGGGGTAAAGCCTCAAAAGAACGAGAGGGTAATGTCAGGGAGTGATGACATAATTTTAAGGTACCAACTCTAAGGATAAAGCTGGTCGTCAAGGGTCAAAAAAGTTAAATCAGCAGGCCTCCCTGACCTAAAACATACCCCAGATCAATGCTGGGTTTAAGCAAGATATACCCAGGTTGTCCTGTAGATGTGCAGTATGCTTATTTCTGTGTTACACAAGGGCGTTAAAACGCACCAGATATATCACAAATAATAATAGTTCAATTTGGTTTCTCGGAAAAAAGAATTTTGAACCCATTAATTTTTTTTAATTTCTAACTTGGGTTGGCCTTCACTACAAAAATAAATCGAGTTTGGTCAATATTGAGCTATAGAACCCTGGCTGATGGAAGCATGCGTTTATTGGTGCACTTGGGCTTAGCACCACTTCCACCAATTGTCAATGTCCCCCAATTTTTTAAGCATCTTTTCTTGATACCAACCTTCATCATTGGTTAACTTTCTTTAAGAAAAATTCCCATTAGTTACTTTATTTTGTGTTATGGTTCATTGGGCAAACCTGTGTGCGGACCTCCTTGGGGGAGGCCTTTAACAACTTTGGCCATTCTATTTTTACAAAATTATCTACAAGATCAAATGCACCGTTGGGCCCCTTGGTCCCCTCCAGACTGAGGCACTTAAACCCTTGAGCACAGAGCTTCGCTTGGTTATGAGCTCCCCATGGGGTCCACCCAAACGTTGTTGTTTACTTGTTACCTACTAATCTATACTGCGTTATACACCCTTGCACCAAGTTACTTTGGCTCATGCATCCTTTGCGGCTCCCTGTTTATTATTATCATTTGACTAGTTCCCTGGTCGTGTGGCAGTGCATCTCTCACCACATCTTGAGGGAAAGGGAGAGTTACAGACACTCTCTTTACAGCCCAGTTTCCATGACTTGCTGCATTTACAGCTGAATTGTAACATCCTCTTAACTCGGATAAGAATCCCACAATTCTCTTTCACATAGTTTGGTAATTTCTAGACTCATTTTCAAACAAGTTTGTACCTAACGTGTAATATTTCCGTCCTTGTATATTAAATTAATAACATATCTTTGCTGAGAGGCGCCTTCCCTTCTCATGGATAGATCAGTGGCAACGTCTTCCCCAGAATTGCAAAGTATCTTCTTTAAAGTCACACTTGACCCCATACTTTCGCATGAAGTCAGTGCCAATGAGAATATTGTAATTCTGGTTGGCTAGAACAATCTCTGGAACTGACATGATCAAGGATCTAAACTGTAGAGATAGAGCGCTATAGTCCCTGCAAGAAGTGGTAGAATCAAGACCAGCTGTACATATTGCTTCTGATGCTCTAAATTTGGTTTGTCCTTCAATCTTTTGACTGATTTAGTTGAGATAATGATAATTTGCACTCCACTTTCAATGATTGCCATGACAGAGACTCAGTTGAATAATATATATATATATGCACCCAGAAAATAAGATAGACTATTGTTTACTGCATGTATTGTGGAATTGTTTGCTGAATGTAGGATGTGAATCAATTGGGCTAAAATATCATGAAACGTCTCTCTGATAGAGGTGATTGGAATTGATAATCTAACCTCATTTAATTTGGCATTTAACATGTCAGTTTCATTGTTGGCATTTCAGAACTTCTTAACTATTTGTCAGGAGTATGGACAAGTTATCTCCTTTACAATTTTAGGGGCGATCCCCTTCGCCTTTGATTTAATTATCACGTTTACATCTTGGTATACTACATGATGAAGTGGAGCTAGCTCGGTCTGCACTGTGAGTAGCTCTGACTTGTCAAAATCATAAGGTTTATCAGGTGGAACTTTTTCGCCTGAAGTTCTAGACTGTTCTATGTCTAGACCTCATGTTCTTTTCCCAGCCCTTTGGAAGTTTTCTTTCTCTCCTTAAGATGAACTAGATTAAGCGCATCCTTAGGCTTTTACTGTCCACAATTGTTGGCGAAATTTCAAGCTGGCCACAATTATTGCAAGTCAAAAATGGCTTGTTGTGAGGTCTATATACTTTAAACTACTTATCCTGATTCCCTTTTTATTGTAATCTCTGTATTTATCAGGGAATTGGTCCAAACCAAGGTAGTTTAAATGACTAATTGTTTATTTTTAATTCTTATTTGGAACGTCAAATTGTCTCTGACAACAACTTCAGATACTTTATTATAGGACAGTGGTATATCTACTAGTAAGAGATGACGTCATTGCACAATTCAGATCTTTGAAGGGGCGTAATACATTTTTCATAGCGATTATTCTGTCAAAATTTCTCATAGCATTGGCTCTAATAAGGACCAAAGCTTCTTCATGAAAATGATTTTCAAATGCACCCACCGTTTTGTCTTTCTTGAATGGGGTACTCATGAATTCCTGTTTCTGGTCAGACATTTTCTCCAGGCTCCCAAATTCCTTCATAATCATTTCTTTCACCTCTTTATAGAACCATTTTCCCCATAAAGATAGGGCAAGACTAGATTCTGACATATAATCCAAGGCAATTTACTTCCGTGACAACTTTCTGGAAATTGCTGTAAATAGACATGGTCATTTCAAATAACTGAAAAAGGCAGGCGCATTACCCTGATGAAAAATTGGTAATCTAGGCATGCTCATAAAATCTTTGACAATAAAAGGTGCAGTATTTCTAATTGGTATTAAAAAAATGCTAGAGTAGTTTCAGGTGATAATTCTGGAAGGGCCACAATGGTTGGTGACATTTCCCGGATAAAAGGAGTCATTCTTTCAGTGCAACTTTCTAATTCAATAGACACTGATTCTTACTTAAATAAATTTGTCTTGTGTTATTCATCCCAAGTGTAAGTATACTTAAAATCTTTGATGTCATCCAATAGTTTAAATATTGTCTTACTAACCTTGGAATTTTCAGCCATTTTCCCAAAGCTGATGGTTTTCTCTATTTCTCCTTCAGGGTCTTCGAAAGATTTCAACTTCCTTCCAAAGTGAAACCTCTCTCTTTTGCCCCAAATAAATGGTCATATAACTCATGATTTTCATTTTCATATCTAAACATTTCATCACCTAAATTAAGACTTTAAACTTTAGTGAGTTCATTCAGAAAGTTTATGACTAAAGATTTTTATTAAAAATTCTTACTTCCATGTAGTTTTTCAATTTTGGGTCTCATCTCCTCCTTAAGCTTATTAAATTGTTTTCCAAATCTTTGACAGTGCTCTTAATTTCCCATCTTC
The DNA here is from genome assembly GCA_022478985.1 of Massospora cicadina. Lineage (NCBI taxonomy): Eukaryota > Fungi > Entomophthoromycota > Entomophthoromycetes > Entomophthorales > Entomophthoraceae > Massospora > Massospora cicadina. The sequence goes on along the minus strand of JAKSZP010015960.1, from coordinate 43,849 downwards.
TTTTGACTTAAATTTAGAATTATGGTGTGTGTTTGGTTATAGGTGACAACCGTTGGTTAAGTCTCAGCCTGAGCTTGGATAAAATTAGTGCAATTGGATTTTGCCACTCGGAAATTTTTATCCACATTATATTTCCACCAATGGTTGAACCTAAGCTGGATAATGATCTCATTGACAATCTAACAGGTTCATATTTAATTCAGCCATAAATTCTTAATTTGCATATCTGAATATTGACCACACTGGGACTTGGAGCTTAATCCTTAATGGATCTATTGGAGCTGGCATCCAATTACCAAACAACGCTTGCTTTTATGCGCTGCTGCTTTATGTGTACACTTCTAGATTGGCGACCACTGCCTGCTGTCAGGCTTGAATTATCTTCATATTTTTAGTCGTTGTCTGTACATATTTGATAACATAGTCGCTGATGTTACTAGTATAATGTAAATACCCCAGTGAGAGTCAAAGTATGCATGTAAAAAAATTGTTTAAAATGTCATCTTCGCTCTTCTTGATTCATGGTGTGGTCAAATAATCCACAGCTCTGATCTGTCCAAAGCGTTTTAACGCTTTTTTAGTAGAAATGGTGGGCAAGGGCTCACACCACTGCTACGGAATCCACCACTGAATAAAAGGTAAGCAAAACACCACCCAGTGAATGGTGCACAGGATGGCCCAAGAAAAAAGAAAGCATTTGATTAATTGGGACCTCCTGGAGGTTGGAAAACAGAACTAAATAAATGCACATAAAATACTAAACCAAATGGGGGTTTTTAATAATCCAGATGACCAACGAGGAAAGTTGATCATGTAGAAACACAATTAAACACTAGGGGAAGAGCTGTTGATTGGCAGAAGTGGTGCAAAGCTTATGCGAACCAATAGGCACACGCTGCCATTGGTCAGGGTCATATAACTCGAGATTGTCCAAACTTGAGTTATATGTTTCAAATTCTTTTCCCAAATTAGCAGATTTTATAAACAAAACAAGTTTTAATTCCGTGTTCCTCAAGTAACTGAATCAAACTGGCAGCATTGAGGACGTAGTTGGTGCATTTTAACGCCCTGGCTGTAACACTGGTCCAATCATCAAGAACATCACCAGGACCAACCTGGGCATATCTCGCCTGTACCCAGCGTTGGTCTAGGGTATGTTTTAAGTCAGGAAGACCATGGAACTTGACCTTTTTGGACTCCTTATGTCAAGCCTTGTCCTCACTATTTGTGCCTTCAATAATTTCATTATGCCATGACATTACCCTCTCCCTTCTTTTGGGGTTCCACCCCTCCTCCATGGGCTTTCGCCAGGAAAAACTTTTCGTGACAGGGGCCAGCGTCATGGCAGAGATGGTATGCTTCGACTTGGGCCCTTCATCCTCACGGAAATGCTTGTGGAAAACTTTAATTAGAACTTGAGCATGGGCGCAGTCACACGATAGCACCCAACTGTTCTCTGCTGCTTCAAATCCCTTCCAGGATACAAGGTACTCCAGTAGTCTTCTTACTTAGCAGGAGGATACAATCTCCTCCACTTCCCACTCCAACTCCACGTCCATGAGATAAGCCTCTGGAGTCTCTGGTGGGGGCCTTCAAACAACCTCAGCTTGCTTTCATGAAAGATGGCAATAATCTGGACGAGGTAGGAAGATCCAGATGATATGAGGCGTGGCCTACCTTTCTGACAACGCGGTAAAGCCCAATCCTCTTTTGCCCAGTTTTTACATGGTTGCTTAATAAGGATGTTTCTAGCACCCAGCATCACAAGATCCCTTTCCTTATACGCAGGATCTACCCATCTTTTCCATCAGCGTTCTCTCTGTAAACTTGCATTGACGCCTTTAGATTTGTGGTAACCCCCAGGTGTACTTTTTTGAAACCTTACAAAATCCACCACCGCTAACACTTTGGATCCACAGCTAGGCTCCATGTTGAGGGCGGAGAAAACCCATTGTTGGCGAAAAATGGGGAACAATCAATAGACGAACGTTGAGGGTTATTGTAGCTTAAATGGGTCAAGAGAAGGTGACAAACCCAATCTGAATGGTCCATGACAGTGTAATATGCAGTAACTGTTCAAGCACTGGTTTACTCGTTCAGTCTGCCCAACTGATTGGGGATGATAGGCAGTTGAACGGCAGGGGCGAATCTGGAGGGTCTTACACAGCTCATCCCAAAAATAGAGGTAAACGGGGCCCCCAATTATTAATTATCTCCTGATGCACCCCTTGAAGGGCAAACACATGGGATACAAAGAGGCTATCCATCTCAGCCACAGTTACCGTGGATTAGCATGGAAAATAGTGGGCGAACTTCATAAAACGCCCACCAGTATCATGATGGCGTCATATTCATTAGATGTCAGCAACTTTACAATAAAATCCACCAATAGAGAAGTCTAAGGCGCTTCTGCCTTTTGGCTGGTTTATTAACCCAGCTAGTAGCTGGCGATTTGGCTTCATTTGGTTGCAGACCATGCACTCCTTACAATACCTGGAAACCTGCGCGGCTTAACCCTTCCATATTGTAAGTGCGGCGAATTAGCTCTAAAGTCTTTGCCTTCCCAGGATGACCAACGGTGATTCCATCATAAGGGTCCCAGATAATATCCAGCTGATATGATCTGGCGGGAACCCATAGGCGCCCCTGAAACCAATCAATCTCATCCCTTATATAGTAACCCCTATAGAAATTCTCCTCCTGATCTAACTAGCTCTTGGTAGGGACAATGGTTTACTTGGATGATAAAGGCTGTGAAAGGACTAACTTTCTAAACATACCATATTCCTCCGTACTTTCAAGAGATCAAGCGCTAGTCCATGGGCCAAGGGAGAGGTATGTTGAGACACAATCTTGCTCAGCGGAATCATCAAGTGGGTATTATGCATCTCTACCTCCTCAAAATTATAATAAGTTCAGGGTTTAAGCTCAAAGCATCCGCCAAGTCATTCTACTTGCCCTTTGCAAACTCATAGGAAAATGAAAATTGGGCCAGGGTCTCATGCCAACAGGTTTGCTATGGGGTCAAGACATGATTTGCGAGGTAGTAAAACAAGGCATGGTGATCTGTACGGACACAGAATAGTAGGGATGAGCCATGAAAATGATGACAACGATAGGTCAGCCTCAACCACTGCTAGTAACTTTTATTCATAAACGTCGTAGTTTAACTATGGTAAAGACATCTTACTGGAAAATATCCTAAAGGATGCTCTATTCCATCTCTGCCCACATGTAACAAGGAAGCCGCTATAGCGAATTTGGAGGCATCAGTAGCAACAATAAACTCTTTTTTAGGATCTACATGGAGAAGAACAGACATGGACAACAGGATTCACTTTACCGCTTGGAAGGCATCCTGGAAAACGAGGGACCACTGAAGCACTTTTTCTCCAGTTGCCTCATACAAGGGCGCTGCTAAATTTGAAAGATTCGGTGTGAATTTCTTAAGGAACGTACAAGTTCTTTCTTAATCCTCAATTCCATGTTTGAAGTTAGGTTGGGCCACACACAAATCGCCTTCTCCTTGTCTGTAGTTATCATGTGGCCTTGGTCAAACATGACGTTGCTCAGGAAGGTGACCTGGGACATGAATAATTCACATTTACTAATTTTTAGCGTAAGGCCAGATTCCCTCAAACGCTCCACCACCTGGCAAAGGTGTACTGCATGGGACTCATGATCAGGGAAAACACCAGGATATTATACATGTAAGCTACTGCGAATACCCCCTAGCAGGTCCTCCAAAGCCACATCAATATGGCGTTGAAAGATAATGGGGCGCTTTTATGCCTAAAGGGAATACTCTAAAGCTGGAAAATTCATTTTTTGATACAGAACGTGGTTAGCCAATCCTGGCCCTTCTTGATCCAGATATGATTGAACGCCTTTAAGCTGTCATGTTGAATAAAGACTTTCCCCTCTCCACATAGCGAGAAATCTGTGTATCCACCAGAATGAGATGCAAGTTTGGTACTGTGACATTGTTGAGATTCTCATAATCTACGCATGGGCGTAAGGTCCATCATACTTCTTCACAAAGAGAAGTGTGGAGCATACTGGGGAGGTATGTTTGTCATAGCTCTATGACATAGCTAGTGGCCATATTGTAGGGATAAAGCTGGTCGTCAGGAAGCCAAAAATATTAAGTTGGAAGGCCTCCCTGACTTTAAACATACCCTGGACTAAAGCGGGGTGTAGGCGAGATATGCCCAGGTTGGTCCTGAGAATGTGCTTGATGCTCAGCCTGGCATTAAATCCAGGACGTTAAAACGCACCAGCTACGTTCTTAATCATGAAGGTTCATTAAGGTTTCATTAGTAACAGGGCTTCAAAACCTGTTCCAATTTTAATATTACCAAATCAGGTCAAGTCCAGTCACATTCTATAATTTGAGCTAAGTCAATTTCGAGTTACAAAATTCTGACCTATGATAGCATGCGCATATTGGTTTGCTTAGGCTTAACGCCACTTCCACTAATCAACAAGATGCCTCCTATTGTTTAATATGTTTTTATGAAATCAACTTTCCTTTTTGGTTGACTACCTAATAATAAATTCACCGTTAGTTTAGCTCTTTTGATTATAGTTCCTTAGGCAAACCTGTTCACGGACCTCCTCAAGAAGGTCTCTAAAAACATTGGTCATTTATTCTAGCAAAGTTATCCACAGTATCTGGTGCACCTTTGGTCCACCCTGGTCCCCTCCATATCGAGGCACCCAAGCATGCCAGCACAGATCTCCGCTTGGTTATGGACTCCTTTATGGGGTCTGTAAAGATTTACTGGAGGGTTTTTATCGGCAAACCACTCTAGCAATCTTTTTACTACACAGGCTTGGTTTTCTTGTGCACTTTTTCATGTTGTATGCTTTAATAGATTATTGATCAATAATAGTATGATGACTATTATCTGTAGTTGAGTATGAATTCTTATATCTCAGTCCAACGCACGGCCAGTATTCCCAATTAAATACTTGTGATGTCATGATCATAGGGATTCATTCCCTCAAGCTGTCCAAACTGATCTTTGCTGAGATTCCCTGGTGACAGTCTCTTCTGTCCAACACACAGTTAGCAGCAATCCCCAATTGTGTCTCCTTCTTCTCTAGATCCCCGCTCAGATCTTTACTCTTTTCTCTAAATGTCTTCCAATTATCGCACACAGCAATAATATCCTTGAGAAGAATAGCACAATTGAAACTGATGATAGTTTACTACTTAAACTATATACTGGATGAACAACTTAGAACTATATATCTGTGTAATGATCTAATTATCAGTTTTTTATTATAGTGAATCCTAGGGAAATTATAGTGAGGATTCAGTCATCAAACCCTCAGTTGACACCTCTTTGATGAAACAGCAGCCATTGGCATTGAATCACCCTTCCTTGTCTCAGCAGCGATGGTCTTCCCCATCCTGGCTAGGATTCCATCATTGGACATCCTTGAGACCTAAATGGAAAGAGTCAGAAAATGTGTCCCTAACGTTTTTCCTCTTGATCCAAGCAAACCAACCATATTTGGCTAGCGACCTGCTTAGGTAATTAGACTTATTACCCATTAAGGCAGGAAACTTACCAACTAATTGATTCTCTAGTTGCAGGTGGCATCACTCACCTCATAACTTGCTACTCATTCCCAATCAGTTGGTGATGAAACCTGACCAATCTCAATCGGTACACCTGATAGTTAACCACTATCAGATGCCCCTATTTTTTCAGCAACTCTTCCCAATGAGATCTTAAGTATTTGTCCAGATTGATCTTCAATGGATATGACCAGAAAAATATCCCAAAATCCTCTGAACATAGTTACTCCAAAACTTGGGCCAACCAATTTCCAATTCATTTCGCCTTAGGAAATTTTCCCCTAGCGATTCCTGGTAATCTAGAAGGCTGGGAATATGGGCAAAAACCCAACACATCCCCTCTCTTGCCTAGATTTCCAGCGAGAAAAGGATTGGGGCATGAGAATACCGCTTCAGACACTTGGTCAAATATTTTATTGTTTCAAGAGAAGTATGCTCATCAATACTCAACGCTGCTCGGGATGACCTTTGGCATATGGCGCTCTTCCTCTTCCTCCTTGCTACCACCTTCTCAGAGAGCGGTCCTCACAATCTACTGTTGTGCTGGGCTGATTGATTCACTCATGACGATATTAGTCCCAGGATCTTGTTTTCCCCCCGTCAGGGTATATGACCTGCTGTCATATTCAGGATTCTTGGTCTGGCATCCTTGATTTCCTTATTTTCTCCTCAACTTATACAGGAGACTCTTGCTGTCAATGTTTGTTTCATGGCTTGATTAAGAATACCTATTTCTATTTGCCCTCATTATTTCGCTCATAACCTCTTTGTTCAAGTCATTCCTAATTCTTCTCTTGGAGAGCTTATCTCATTAATTTTGAGATTAATATCTCCAAAATTGGAGCTTAATGTATTGTAGAGTGCATAATGTCAACTTCCATATAAGTCTGACATCCCCCTCTCGTCCAGCTCAATTTTCAAATTCTGAGGCACAATACCAGCAGCTTCTGAATAGTTTGTCTGATCAAGACCTCCAACACTTCCAGCAGATGAGTTGGGATGCACGATGGAACCTCTTTTATGGTCCTTCCAGGACTCATACACCTAGTCTGGTGCTAGTGGCTAGTCCTTACATCAATTTACTGAAAAGGTAACTAATCCCTCTGAAACCAGGCTTTCTATCATTAGAACAACTATCGGCCAATTCTTCCTCTGCCATTGAAGCCAGAGTTGGATTTTGAAAACTCTCTTAGTTTCAGCTCCTTTTGCTGATGGACCAACCATTGTCATAGATGCTCCAGAGATTATGCCATTTGCTCTTGCTCGCTTGTTTCTTGCCAGGTCAGACCTGCTTCCTGAATTCCTCTTCCAAATCAGACAATATTACAAACCTGCTGTTCTGGCTTCTGAGCTCATCATTGGTAACAGTATTCATTTTGAGCTCCCCTACGCTTACTTGGGCCCAAGTCACTAAGGCTTTGTCCCTAGTGCTGAATCCCTCTGATCTTGATACCATACTGAATTGGGATACTGCCACATATGCTCTTCACTTTGCTGGCAAAGTTCTTCGAAGTTGGTCCACAAAGCTTTCAGCCTCATATGGGTTTCACCATTCCTTCAGATTTAGCTTCTGAGAAGCCCATAGTCGTCACTTGCAGGATGCCATTCACTCCCTGCATTACTATCTCTTCACCAGCGCTTCCCATTGGTATCTTCCTCTGATGGCTTTGATAGGGGGCATGATTTGGCAACCCCTGTCAAGCATCCCTTGTTTGTTGCTGGCCCAAATGTCCAGTGTTCTTGATGAAGCTCATTGGCAGGTGCTTAAGACTAATCTTCCGGCTCTGGTACCATATCTGGATTACTCAAGGTTATTTGCTAATTGCCTCTTCTTATACTGTTGCTTTCCTCCCCAATCCGGGGTTTTGCAATTGGCTTCATATGAAATCTCAATTTCCCTTCTACTAGTCGCTTTCTCGCAGGGCTCTGCATCTGCTCAAAGAACGTGGTTTTGTGTAGGTCTAGCCTTCACTAGCATCCAATATCACATCAATTTTGACGGGCTGTTCATTCCTACCGCGATACATCCTCCCTCCCCCAAGTGGTAAGATAGGTGGAATCATCCCCATATTAAGGACAATTAATAAAAATAAAAATATAAAATTATATCAGTTTTTTCTCTATGCATCTTTTTTTTAGTACTAGATGGTCTATGCATCTTATAATCTTGTTTTTTCCAATATCTTTTATCTTTTTATTTTTATACTTTTTTTCCATGTGACTTGACCTTGTTTTGGTTCAGCGGTCCATCTTTTTATTTTTTTCCCCAAACAGGGTCCTGGGTACTTAAACCTGCCAGTTTTCTATGGTTCAGAGGTTCTTTTATCGGACCTAACCATCTAGATTGGTTTAGAAGTCCTTTTTTCGGACTTGACATAATCATCAGGACAAACCAACTTAATGGTTCATCAGTCCTTCAGGAACTCTTTTATTTTTTCATCGATTAATCACTTCAGATACTTAGCATGGACTCAATTCACAACCCTTTCATCCAAGAGATTCTTGATGAAGTAAGCATCAGTTGCTGTCTTGGCGATTACTTCAAACAGAACTGACCACAACGCATCTAGTTTGTTTCTTCTTCCAAAACCATGAATATTGCATAAGGATACTATTTCGCCTATTCAATATTCTGCTAAGGCCAGTCAGTTCTTATCTTCCAACGATTTTTCTTGTATCCTTTTCTTCAACGTAGTATCAAATGCTTGTGATTGCATATTGATCAGGATTTTTCAGTCGTTTCAAGTACTGTTTGGCACTCATCCCCAACGTTGGTTCTACCACTGAGTATAAAATTGGTGGCAACATGGCCTTCCTCCCATATAACAACTCAAACGGCGTTTTTCCTGTCACTGTATGATGAAAGATATTTTAGGCAAATGTCACCAAACTCAGGTACATTCCCCACGTAAAAGTTCTTCCTGCGACCAGCTTCCTCAGCGTCATGGCCAGCGTTCCATTCACCCATTATACCAGTATGTTTGTCTCCACTCAGTAAGGTACTGACATGAATCCTCTGATCTCCATTATTTCATTAAATTTCAGGATAACATGAGACGTAAAGTTGGTCCCATTATCACTAAGCAGGACCTGTGGACATCCATGCTGGTATACTACTTGATCCAGGATGAACCTCGTGGTACTGGTTGCATCTACTTTTGTTAGGGCCTTCATCTTGACCCATCTCATTAGATGGTTAATGGCAACTATAATGTACTTGACTCCCCCTGTGCTCATTGTCAGCAGTCCCATCACGTCAATAAACACCATGTGCTAGGCAAATCCAGGGTGGACCAGTTGGTATCCAGATGTATTACATGTGGTTTGTGCATCTGGCACTCCATGCAACAAGATAGATAATCCGTGACATCATAGTTGATAGATTCCCAGTAATAGTACTGGTGAATATGATCGGTTGTTTTCCTCAGGCCTCCATGCCTAAAAACCTTGCGAGCTGCTTGCACAATAGCTGCTCTTACCGATGGCTTCAGGAATAATAACCACTTCCTGTTGATCATCTTAAACACTTGTTCATCCATAGTCTCGGTGTTTTCCCATCGCTTTCTGAAGCACACCTTGGATTTCTTAGGGCTTGTCCCCAATTTTTCCATCGAACATTCTCTGAAATAGCTCATCCACCTGTGGGTATAACATTTGGACCATTGTTAACTGTGATAAGCCATCCACGTTCTAGTGAGAAGCCCTGCTTGGTGGACAATCTCATAATCATAAGCCTGGAGCTTAAGTGCCTATTGGGACAGTCGTCCTTCTGGCTCTCTCAAATTGTGAAGCCAATGCAACAAAGAGTTGTTCATCACCACTTTAAAGTGCATTCCGTGGATATACACCCAAAACTGCTTACATGCATAAATGACCACAAGGCATTTATGCTCAGTCACGGTGTAGTTCCTCTCAGCGGCTGAGAGTGTCTGGCTCACATATGCCACCAGATGTTCATCCCCAAGTTTGTCTACCTGGCTTAATACGGCGCTGATTGCTGTCAATGAAGCATTGGTTTAAATAATAAACTACTGATAGAAATTTTAGATATTTCAGAATTGGAGAATCTATTAAATACCGCGTATTTCATCAAAGGGGTCCTGGGCCTCTTCATTCCGTACAAATCCTTTTTTTGGATCCTTCAATAAATGGAATAAGGCTCAGCTATTCAGGAGAAGTCCCAAATAAATCTTCTATAGTATCCAACCATCCCAAAAAACACTTGGATGTCTCAGACACTCTTTGACACAGCCATCAGTTCTATAGCTTCTATCTTCTTGGTTTGTGACTGCAATCCACTGGAGTTGATTATGAATCCCAGATATTCCAACTCTTTTTTAAAGAAGTGGAACTTCCTTGGCTTAATCTTTAGGTTAGCTGTGGACAGTCGCTTGAATACTTCTTCCAAGTGGTGTAGGTGATCAGTAAATGTCCTACTGAACACGTTTATATCGTCCAGGTATACCAGGACACATGACAACTTCAAGTCTCTCAGTATCGCATCCATGGCCCTCTGAAACGTTGCAGGCGCATTACATAGACCCTGGGGCATCCTCAACAGTTGTTAAAGCCCCCGCGCGGTAATAATCACTCATTTTCCTGGTCTTCTTTTGGCAAGTCGATCTGCCAATATCTCAAGATCAGATCCATTGTGGAGAAATACTTCGCTTCTCCTAATCAATCTAGCGCATCTTCAATCCTTGGTAGGGGATACAAATCCTTCTTCATAATTTTATTCACTTCTGGTAGTCGATCACCACCCGGTGGGATCCATCCCTTTTCTTCACAATAAGAATCAGTTTCTCCCAGGGACTTGACGATGGAACTAGAAGCCCATGCTTCACTAGTTTGCTGATTTCATCCTCCACTACAGCTTCAGCGGCTTTTGATTGTTGGATGAGTCTCATCCTAATTGGAAAATTTTCCCTGGTGTCAACCTTGTGGATCACATCTTGTGCGCATCCCAAATTGTGGTTGTCCTGAAAAAAACACTTCCAAATACTTTTTGAATAGTTCAAGCACCTCCTCTTGCTGGCCTTCTGACAGATCAGCGAGCTGCTCTCAATCAACCAATAGGTTGATGCTTTTGGTTACCCCAGCCAGTAATCCCATCTCATTGAGAGTCCCAAAATCATGGAATCTCCTCAATTCAGCCATCGGGATCAGATGAACAAACGTGATGATTTGATTCCTCTTGATCTTTATTAATTTTTCACTTAAATTTGCCAGGAGAACTTGAATTTCTCCATGGTCCAGCATTAGTATCCCAGTAGCCACCCAAGGCTCCACTATGGACTTATTCCAGGGGGCTTCTGACCTCTTCATACAACATCTCAGGAATCTCCAATGTCACCCCATGTTGATTATCATCTGTGATTCTTGCGGTCTGGTCCTCTCATTCTTGATTCTCAGTGGAATTCCCCAGTTCTCTAGGATTTCCGCCGGCATTTTTCGTCATTTCCTACCAACTAATTGGTACCATATTGGGACAATGCCATCATTGTATATTAGATTGATGAAATTGTTTCTCCAATTCAGCGGAGCTTCACCATCTTTCTGATATACAAATGGTAACGTCAGACCCAATTTGGTCAACGTATTATCCTCAAAGTTACATTTAACTCCGTATTTGCATATAAACTCCATTCTGATCAGAATGTCATAGTTTTGGTTGGACAAAGGTATTTCTGGCACAGATACCACCAACGACCCAAATCATAGTGGCAACGTGCTATACGCTCTTCAGGAGACAGTGGTGTTAGCCCAGCTGTCCCGTATTCCTTCTTATGTTCCAAGTCCAGCGAGATCTTCATCCTCTTTACCAGCTTGGTTGAGACAATATTGATGGGGGCTCCGCTGTCAACAATTGCCCTCACTCTTACTCAATTCAATTTTATGTCTATATACATACACTTGGATTATTGCAATATAGTATTTACTGAGTGAATAGCGGCGGTATTAGCTGAATCAAGGGTGTGAAAATTTTGCGCTGATAAATCAGTAAATGATTCCTTTATCGCGCTGATGGGATCACCAAATTGGCCTCATCTAATTGGACATTAGTTAATTCTTCAGAATTCTCAGCAGTTCAAATCTTGTCTGCCAGTTGTCAGGCATACGGCTGAGCAACTTCCTTGATTATCTTGGGGTCTATCCTCTTTGCCCCGGCTCTGGTCACGGCATTTACATCCAAATTGACCACTTGATACAGCTGATCCTGCTCATCATCTATGAACAGATTGTTAATATCAATTTACTCGGTCATAATGTTGGGAGGAACAGGCTTCTCTGCAGCTCTATACTGTTCCCCATCTAGGCCACGGGCCATTTTCCCAATTCCTTGGTGGCTGCTGACTCTTTTTCCTGGACCATGTTGATCTTATCCTTCAGCTTCTTACAGTGCATGGCGAAATGTCCTTTTCCACCACATTGGTAGCAGACCTTTTCCTTCTTATTCAACTGTCTGACTTTTTTTGTCTTATTTCCTGCACAGTTCAATTGGTCATCTCATTAGCTCCTTCATTTACCTTTGTGGGATTCAGATTGCATACCAGATTAGATTTGAAGCTTCTATTTGGGGAATCAAATGTCGCTCCCAAAAACTTCAAAATATCTATCATTTGCAAGGTAGTTATTTCTGTCGCAAATATGGAAGACATCATGTGATGCAAATCGTGATAGGGCCAAAGGGCCGCTTTCAAGGCGAATTTGGCATTAAAGTCGTCCAATGCTTTTTCTCCATCCAGGATTTGCGACTCTTGGTAAAACCAATCTGCGAAGCTAGCTAGAGACTCATCTTTATAAAACTGGATTCCCATAAATTCCTGTTTGCGCTTCAACATGCACGTCAGACTCCCAAACTCTTTCATTATGGCCGCCTTTGCCTCAGCATACAACCAGCTTTCCCCTTCCAGGTGAGTTAACACTAAGTTCTGATAGTCATTGTCTAGGCAATTCATGACCGTCAATGCCTTTTGACAGTTCCCATAGCCATACATGGTCATGTCAAACACTCAGAAAAAACATGGGGCATTATCCTGATGAAACGTTGGCAATTTCAGCATTGCCTTAAATTCCTCTGAGTTATCTATGATCAACTTTCTCAGTTTGGCCACTCAGCTAACTTGAGGAGTGACTTTGGGTATCATCTCTGAAATGGCAGCAAAAGCAGGTGGCATGTTCCTTGGGGTATTCAACTTCCCACATATCATGTGAGGACTTCTTTATTTGGTATCACTTGCCATATCTGGCTCAAAAGCACATTTGTGAGCTTTAAGTTCCTCCACCTGTTTGATTGGCCATTCTATGTCCATGCCAAAGTTTTTCAAACAAATACAATCCGCTTCTCGCTCCATTTTCAGGTATAAAACCTCTCGAACAAGGTCCCCTTCTTTTTCTTCAATGAAGTTATTTTCCCAAATAACTCGTTCCTGAAGCTTGCAAAATTATCTATCCCTTCCTCCACCTTGACGACTCATTCCTCCAAGGCTGCGATATCTTGATGGTCCACTGAGTCTAGAGCATTCTGGTTCACAATGGCTAACCTGGTCCACAATTTGATTAACTCATCTTTGTACTACCTTCTTATAAATTCTTCCACTCAACTACCCCTGTAGTGAGCACCAACTTGAAAACTTTACTGGTTGGTTTTATTGGCAAACAACCCTAGCAATCTTTTTACTGCACAGGTTCAGTTTTCTTGTGCACTTTGTTGCATTGTATGATATAATAAATTATTGATTGATAATAGTATGATGACTATTATCCATAGTTGAGTATGAATTCTTATATCTTAGCCCAACGCTCGGCCAGTATTCCCAATTAAATACTTGTGATGTCATGATCATAGGGATTCATTCCCTCAAGCTGTCCAAACTGATCTTTGCTGGGATTCCCTGGTGACAGTCTCTTCTGTCCAACACACAGTTAGCAGCAATCCCCAATTATGTCTCCTTCTTCTCTAGATCCCCGCTCAGATCTTTACTCTTTTCTCTAAATGTCTTCCAATTATCGCACACAGCAATAATATCCTTGAGAAGAATAGCAAAATTGAAAGCTGATGATAGTTTACTACTTAAACTATATACTGGATGAACAACTTAGAACTATATATCTGTGTAATGATCTAATTATCAGTTTTTTATTATAGTGAATCCTAGGGAATTTATAGTGAGGATTCAGTCATCTAACCCTCAGTTGACACCTCTTCGATGAAACAGCAGCCATTGGCATTGAATCACCCTTCCTTGTCTCAGAAGCGATGGTCTTCCCCATCCTAGCTAGGATTCCATCATTGGACATCCTTGAGACCTAAATAGAAAGAGTCAGAAAACGTGTCCCTAACGTTTTCCTATCGATCCAAGCAAACCAACCATATTTGGCTAGCGACCTGCTTAGGTAATTAGACTTATTACCCATTAAGGCAGGAAACGCACCAACTGATTGATTCTCTAGTCGCAGGTGGCATCACTCACTATATAACTTGCTATTCATTTCCAATCATTTGGTGATGAAACCTGACCAATCCCAATCAGTACACCTGCTAGTTAATCACTATCAGATGCCCCTATTTCATCAGCAAATCCACCCAATGAGATCTTAAGTATTCGTCCAGATTGATCCCCAATTAATATGACAAGACGAATATCCCAAAATCCCCTAATGTAGTTACTCTGAAACTCAGGCCAACTGATTTCCAATTCACTTCGCCTTAGGGAATTTTCTCCTAGCGATTCCTGGTAATCTAGCAGGCTGGGAATATGGGCAAAAATCCCAGCAGGGTCCAGTCATGTTTTTGTTTATTTGCTATCTACTACTATATACTGCGTTGTACACCCTTGCCCTGGTCCCTTATTCTCCAGCACCCTCCTTTATGCCCTTTTTACAATATTGCTAACGACTAGTTCCCTGGCAGTGAGGCCTTGCATCCCACAACATCTCTCAAGGAATGAGAGAGTTGCAGACTCTCTCATGATAACGCTGAAATAATGCGCCTTTAGCTAGCTGTCCTTAACCTACTCATATAAGGCCGCTTCCTCTCTTACAGTCAAAGGGTAATTGGGAGAATATATATGCACCAGTTCAACTGTGAGTTTAAAATCGCAGTCAAACTCTGAATAAGCTGGCAGTACAATGGCTGAAGCCGTACCAAACAAAGATTCTAGACTCTCTAAACAGGAAAGTAAGGATACTCTCATAGAGGGCTTCAGTAACAGAGAAATACTGAGTGTGTGGGCCTTGGGCCAGTGGGTCAGATTCCTGAGAGTTAGCTTCAGATAAAGGGATTACTAATTTGTGACCATTTTTTAATGTTAATGAAATGGCATTGTCTTTCAAGTTGGTTCTGACGTCAAACTTTAGAAATCACTCTACTCCCAAAATAATGGGTATGAGAAGTTTTTGTTTGCTTGGAAGCGGTCAGCCAAATGGTATTTGCAAACTTGATAATCCACTAACCCCAAAATCTTCAGCTTGGGAATACCTTGGGAAGCCTCTCCCCTAACCATACCACCTGGCAAGTAATTTAACTCAGAAATCGGCCAGATCTTGGCCAATAAAATCCGCATAGGCTCCTATATTCTCCAAAATAGTTGTTCTGATTTTCTCTAAAGGGGGTGAAAGGGTATCAGCTAATAAAATATATCCAGAATGATTTATATTCAAAGCAGAAATTGCCAACACCTCACCAGAAACCCTTCATCAGGGTAAGTAGGCCTCAAGTATAAGTTTTTGTATCATAAAATGGAGAGAAATAATTTGGGCACTCTTACTACTGATGCCACATATCCCATCATATCTTAAGCAGTTTCATATACATCTTCATATAGCAGTATTAGCTTTTTCTACACCTCTTGTGTCTTGCGGATCATTGTAGGGGTCAAGAATGGGTTCACTGGGGTAATATGGTACACATAAATAGTTCCACTTTAAATCTACAAGAGCCAAAGAAAGGCTCATTTTTTATATAGGCTGCTTATAAAACGCGGTTTTGTGCGTTAATGGGGCCCTACCAGATTCGGTGGCTGGTTATACACTGTTATCCAAGGCCATCACCACCAGATCCTTTGTCAAATGCACCAAGCACACCGTCCAAACGCAGTTATTAAAGTAATTAATTTTAGTTTGCTTGTTTTTATGAATTTTAAGTCTAGACTCTCCCAGACCCTTGAATTACACCAAAAATGGGCGGAATTGTTGGGGAGTTCGCCCCAATCAAGGGAAAACCCCTAGTTGTAAGCGCCGTATTTATAAGGGTAATTGCAGGTGACATCATTGTGGTGGAATTGATTGAAACATCTAATATAACCTCGGGATAGACCCCTACTCACCTCTAATTTGATAGAATTGAAGGATTGGAAGGATAAGATGCTTCCTTTTTGAGAGGCGCGTGAAAGTATTTGGGGCCAGTATTTATAGGGACCAGCCCAGGTGAAACAAAGACGGCCAAATTACATGGCCACTTTTGGGTTGGGAGGGAAAATTTTATCTCTAAAAGCTTCAATCAGATGAATAAAGTCCGCGGGTGAATCTTGAAACAATCAAAGGTCCATCGCAAGGCCACCCATAGTGGCACAGAAAAATGACATCTGGGAAACAGAAGACAAAGGTAAGCTCAAAACATAGAGAGATTCATTAAAATAAGGTCACACAAAACGCCCCACACCACGGTGCACAAGGGCCCACAGTAAAGTTCAAAAGTGGCGGCACAAGGTTGCTCTGGCCCTAAGGCTTGCTTTAAACTCTCCATACTCTCAGACATCCACAAAACATCTTTATAGATGTAAACCCAGACAGGTGCCCCAGGTAGAAGTCGATGCAGCACTTAAATCCTGGCAGAGGTAAGTCAGGTCTTGTTATATTATAATGGGAAACAGTGGTAAGAAACTTGGAAGACTGAGCGACTGGTCTTCAAACTGTCCATACCCACCATATACTTGCCAAAAGGGCGGAAGTTGCACCACAAGCAGCAAAGAGGGACTGCCCCTCTGGCACACCATTAACAAGAATGATATCACTTTGGACAAAAACAACCCAACCACAGTGCCAAGCCAAAGTGCCCAAATACTACTATGAAGACCTTCCACTTGGAATAAGTCTTGGCAAGAAGAAAATGTAAGGTGGTTGGTTGTCTAATGTCAGAAGCATGTCCGTAACGCTTTAGTTCCATTAGAGGTGGTGATCAAGCGCCCACACCACTTCTACGGAGCCCACCGCTGATTAAAGGGTGATAAACCACCCAGAATGACGATGCACAGAATGGCCCAAGAGAGCATGGCACACATTTAGTTGATTGGGACTTTTGGAGGTCAACAAACAGAACTAAATAAATGCACATAAAACACAAAACAAAAGGGTTTTTTTAATTAATTAGACAACCAAAAAGGAAAGTTGGTCTTGCAGAAACATAATGAAACACTGGGTAAGAGCTGCCAATTGGTGGAAGTGGTACCAAGCCTAGGCGAACCAATAGGCGCATGCTGCAATTGGCCAGGGTCCTGTAACTCAAGATTGTCCAAACTTGAGTTATAGATTGCAAATTGACTCAGTCCAATATTGCAATTTTATAAACGGAACAGGTTTTGAATCCCTGTTCCTCAAGCAAATGAATTGACTATGTAGCGTTGAGAATGTAACTAGTGCGTTTTAACGCCCTGGAAGTAACGCTGGGCCAAGCATCAAACACATCCACAAGACCAACCTAAGCATATCTCGCCTGTACCCAGCTTTGGTATAGGGTATTTTTAGGTCAGGAAGGCCTTGCAACTTGACCTTTTTGGCCTCCTGATGTCCATCCTTGTCCTTACAATATGTTCCTCAATCACATTATTAAGCCATGACATGATCCAGGTTATCAGTGTGCAAAATCTGATAATCTCTCTTTAGGGTTCACTAATATTGGTCAAATTGTCTCAGATTTACTCTTAGGGTGGTTCATAAATGATCACTGCTCTTTCAATAACTCCAATAGTCAATAAATGTTTGTACTTATTAACCTCCAAAATAGCCTCTAAGCGGATATTTTCCTGGTTGTCTTCTTGATGACATCTCCTTCTGGTTGCTCATGTTCTCCATATTATTGAGATAATTCAGTGTTAATAATTTTGTTAAAAACTTGATATTCCCCATTTGTGAACATCAAGTGTAAAAACCGC
This sequence comes from Massospora cicadina, assembly GCA_022478985.1. Classification (NCBI taxonomy): domain Eukaryota; kingdom Fungi; phylum Entomophthoromycota; class Entomophthoromycetes; order Entomophthorales; family Entomophthoraceae; genus Massospora; species Massospora cicadina. The sequence goes on along the minus strand of JAKSZP010015960.1, from coordinate 26,107 downwards.
TTGGCTTTTACTGATTCACATATTTGCTTAACTTGTGGTTCTGAAATAAAGTATAGTATTTTGGTTTTATGAAAACAACTATACTATTCAAGTCTTGTATATATTGTAATTTGGACCTACTCTGGAGATTATTGGTGGTGTAAGTGTTTTAGCCTCAATATGACAATTAATATGGATAAAAGTAACTTCAGTCTCAATTATGGTGGTTGACACTTATACAAATGAGTTTTCTTCAACTAGAAGCAGTTAAACAACAATATACATCTATAAGTTATAAGATCTAAGCTAAGGTGTATTTTATTATGGAAATTAAGAAATATATATAGTCATTAGTATTCAAGGACATGTGTTAAGTTAAACATGGCAATCACGATGTTCTCAGCATGGCTTGTTGATGAAAAGAGATATTGGTTTAATTTTGGGAAAACTACAGCTGATTTTCAAAATGAATTGCATATTTAAATTGTCATCAAATCATACATCACGTCAGCTGCTAAAACTAACAATTTACCGTGATCAATTGTTCTATCTGAGCCAATTTACTTATATCCACTTTTTCAGCAACAATCCCTGTATAAAAGCAATCATAATTATTATTGGATATAAATCCTTTATAAATTTCAATTGACATTTTATCAGTTATATTTATAAACATATGACATAATTAGTCTATCAATCTAAAGCTTAATCTAAAAGACAAATAAGAAAGATTAATCATAATTAAAAAAATTTGAATCTTAAATAATCACAAGCTGGATAATGGGGTCATATAAAATTTTCACCGCATTCACCAGGTTAAGATTAAAAGATACCCAGGAGTTGGCAGTCAACTGGCTAATGATTTTCTCAATGGGGAGCGAATAAGGTTTGTGCACAGTGAGGTTATTCATATGGCCATAGTCTATACATTGGCGCAATGTACCAAAGGACTTATAATCAAAAAAAACATCAGAAAAAGTGATGGGAGAGGATTTCTTCAACACACCATTTCTCAAGCATATTATTTAATCATACATCCAGGGCATTATCTTCTTGCTCTGTATAAAGGTATAGAAAACAGTTGACATTGGTTACATCTACCATCAAGCAAAAGGTCAAGTCATACTTGGAATAGGAGGGAAGACAGTTAGCCTACTCCATATCAAAAATGTCCTTGTACTGCCCCAAGCTGGAAAGGAGGTCTGACGGCAACCCAGTGGGAGAGAGAAGTAAAAAATCAGCTCCAACACTTTGGTAGGGGAAAAATATCAATAAGTGGGAATTTTCTACATGTGTGAGGATTCGCAAAAGACAAAAGTTTGGGCTCCAGGTTAATACTAACCTGTTGCCGCTACTGACCAACACCAAGATTAACAGGGAATAACAAATCTGGCACCATGGTGAACTGGTCACAGAAGCAAAACTCGCGCACAGAGAATGGTATGGGGTGACTCACCGCGTAGCAAGTCATCAAGGCTGATGGTGCACTCAATATTGAGGACCCTGCATCAAGATCTAGTCCAAATCCTGCGCGACATGTAAGCTCCTAAAGTTCCCAGCTGCTCCTGTATCCACAAGATCCTCACGGATACCACATGAGATCCTAACATAAATCTAACAGGTAACAAAAAGTAGACCTTATCTTAATAATAGAAAATCTATGAGGCATAACAGGGAAGGAAGGGGTAAGCGCCAGCCCATCCGTTGGGACATTTTGAGGGTAAAAACTGTTATTCCAGCCACCTGTGTAACCTCAACTTCTGGCTGATGTCCGTCATACAGCAATGGCGCCAACAGATTCAACAACTTATGCTCCCTAGAGAATCTGAAATGACCACATGAATACCATCACCAGAACACAAAACAGTGGATTAGGGAAAAGGTGGTAGCAGGGACAAACAACACACACTTGCAACCTGCCCAAGTTGTACAGGGCGTGGGAGATATATAGACTTGGATTTTTGACACTTTAATTGGGAGGAAACCCACCGTTGTTTGGGGTAGGAGAAACTCCTTAAACACGGCATAATTTTATGATCTAAAGAACAGGCCCTCCATTCATCAACCGCTTCCTTTTCCAAAAGTAGGCACCTCCACCTATAAACAAAACCAATTTAGCACCCCACTTACAGTGAATAATGGAGAAGTACAAGTATTTGTATTGCTACATTATGTCAAGGAGTGTGCTGGTGATATTAAGTCTGCGCTTCACTCTGAATGAGTTACCACCCAAAACATAAGTCTGAATACCTCTGGTGCAGCTATCCATATTGAGGGATTCAAAAGAAATAGGGAAACCACAAGTACTAGCCAGAAGTTTCTAAATTTTAAAATTATAACCACTATATGTTTGGTAGAATTGTTAAACTCACAAATATAAATTTGGATTTTTCAACAGTTTTTCTATTCAAACCAAAAAGTGGGCGTTTAGTGGACTTCTTAGAGTCAAATTAAGGTTGGATTTTTTTAAATAAAATTGTATTTAAACTAAAAAATGGGAAGGGAAAAGATGGGGAAACAGTGGTACCAGTTGGGGACTGCTGCCTTATATGCTAACTGAATGGGGAACTAGGACTAAGCGCTCTAGTGTCAGGAATATCTTTTCAATTTGGTCCTGGTGGATAGACACCCTAAAAACTTACTAATACTAATTTTCATCTAATCTGCTTAGTTAAATTGGTATTTATGCACTGGGAAAATTAAAGTCTGTGCTGTGAACGCACTTGGCATGATAATGATAGCTCTTCTGATGTACAGCAGGTTGCACCCATCTTTATGCCACATAGGGCCATTTTCATTGAGTAGGAAAGGGGTTTATTGCACCTGTACCTGTTGGGGATGGCCATGGTTTTACAAATGATGGAGGGGGATGGTGGATATAGACTTCTGAGCCCAAAAGTGACAAGATTAATTTAACTTCACACGTTACCAATTTACCTTTGCTAGAAGAACTCAAACAGGCAGAGAAGACCACTTGGGAAAGATTGCTGGAAAACTCCCGTTGGCAATGGCTTCTGTCCACTGCCACCTCCTGAAACACCTCCCAAATTTTCTGCACCAACTCTTGGTTGGTGACTAGAGGAGGAAGAAGCATGATCTTCTGAGGATACACCGTTACCCACCTCTCTTCTACCACATGGGCCAAATTGCCCAAGGTCACAAGGGGGATGTATCATTAGAACGGCATATAAAGTGAATACTGACCTGCCAGTTGGGATGCAAAAGTACCAAAAAGGCACGCCAGATTTCTAGGGTCATTGCAGCTCAAATGACGTTCAAATGGTCTTGTAGATAATTAACAACTTAGTAGCTGCTGGACTGCAAAAGTAAAAAACAACATGTCAAGGAAGCAAACTGTTGCAGCTCTAGGTCCAATGGGCTTGGGCATAGGGATTTGAGAGACTGAGGAAAATTCCAGAAAGACCTTAACATGATAGGCCCAAGTGACTATTGTGGGAACCAAAGTTAATAATATGAATGGGACAGCCTAGTCAATATGAGGCTCACATGGCCACATGGCAGATGTCACAGGGGTTTGGCAAGAAAAATTCAGATTTAGTTTAGAATAAATTTGAGTGCAGGAAGGTTTTTATTGAATTTAAATTAGAAGAATCGACCATCAATTTCCTCAAAGTTTTATGACTGCTTAAATAAACAATCAATTAGTGACTAGCTTAAGAAAGTGCGGGAAGGCCCTCAAGATTTGACCTAACTAGGTGAGCTTTGAGCAAGGGGTGAAACGAACTTATTTTAAACCAACTTCAAAGGTATTGGCGGTGGGCCAAGTTGTTGTCAGTTTGGAAACGGATGTCTAAATTGTGGATTTTTTGAGGTTTTAATGATTAGAGTGATGGCGTTTCGCCTGACAGGCAGTGGGAACCTCCCAAGGCCACCCCACATAGGGGCGGTCTCAAGAGGTCAGGACAGGTTTGGGGCTCCCAACCTGCCCACACCCAGTTGCTCCATCATCCGTTTGGCTAAGTGAGATATGTCAGACAAAACTTTGATGTTTTTGGGTATGGTTTCAGACTGGTGGCAACATTTCCCAATGGCCTGATGCCATTGGTGAGTTTTGTTTAAGATTCGCCAATATGTTTTATTTGCCAAAAGTACGCGCCTGTCAGGCTTTATTGCCAAGTGTTTTGGGCTATCAAACTTGATGCCAAAGGCTTGTTTCCATCAACTTCATTCAAACCTTTTACCCCATAAAAATGCCAACTCTCCGGTAGCTCAGCACCAATTACCTTGATTTGCAGTACCAATTCGGCTGAAGTTAATACTGGGATGGGTGGCGGGGTCCACAAACGGTAAGCTGTTACCCACCACTCATCCAACACATGAGTAAGGTCTCCCTGGGAGACAGAGGGGCAGCTGGCCTTATCATACTTTTTTTGATGGTAAATAGAATGCCACCCGGTCCAAGCGGAGGGGGCGCTCCCTGGACTTTCATTTATCCTTCCCTTTTCCCAAAGGTGGAGCGCCACCACCAGGAAATTGAGTGAGAGCCACATTTTTATGGGCCTTGGGCAACTTTTTTGTCATTAGTGTAGCGATTTTTGGGGGAGGATAGGAGAACCTGGGTGGGTGGCGTGAAAATCCTTGACAAGCTCCAAGCATATGGCACAGTCCCATGCGCCAACCCAGCTATTCTTGTAGGGTGGATAGCCTTTCCATGAGACTAAATGTTGAAATGAATGGCGTGATCGTTGGGAAGCCAGGATGCTTTCTACTTCAGCTTTCTCCGCGCCCTCAATCACAATGAGCACTTGTTCCAACGGGATTGCCCCTTGAAAGGGGACAGCTGAAAGACATGGAAGACCGGATGTTACAGTGGAGCTGCATTTTAAAGGAAGGTGCCATTTCTCAAGTCTTTTTTCAACAAATGGGGACCCAAGCATTTACTTTCAAACTTGCGCGGGGCATCTGCATCTGCAAGTGGCACATGTCAAGCTTGATGTGTGAACCCACCTTTATTTCATGCGCTGAGAGACGCTTCTGATCCACAAACCGTTTGTAATCACTTATAGCCTTAGTCAAATGCTCCTGAACCAGGGGCTGTGTGTCCCAAATGTGCTGAGCGTGGTCAGCTGTAGCGGTACCTTTGGGTAAAGGCATGGGCCAACAAAAACTATGTTTATACCCCTAAGGTTGCTACGTATGGGGAAAAGCCAGTGGATGCATGCATCTCATTATTGTACGCAAACTGAGGAAGGGGAAGGTTATCAGCCCAGGTATCCTGGGCGGCTGTAGCGTAGCACCACATATACTGTTCCGAGATTTGATTGACCCCTTCAGTTTGGCCATCTGACTGTGGATGGTACTTAGTGGAGCAACAGGGCGTAATCTTCAAGATTGCCAAGAAATTGTTCCAAAACTGTGCTGTAAATTGGGTCACGCGGTCACTGATAATTTCCTGTGTGAGCCGAAACAATAAAAGCACATGATGCACAACAGGCGGGCACTTTCTTCAGAAGTAATAGAGGGAGAGCATGGGATAAACAAGGAGAATTTAGTGAAGAGGCCTAAGACCACCATAACTGCTGTAAACCCCTTAGAGCTAGGTATCTCAACAATAAAGTCCACAGACATCAATGTCCATGGCCCTCTCTGACTACTGCAAGGAGTGTAGGAGACCATTCTTACCAGACCAGTTTAATTTGTCCACGTGCAAGTTACAAAGTCTGAGATCCATGCCTGGACATCCTTTGACAAGCCCAGCCAATTATAGGTATGCTTAAATAAATTGATGCACTTCTTATTTCCTGAGTGACTAAGTGTTGGAGGATTTTGATAAAGCCCAAATTACTTTGGCTCAGAGGAGTGGAGGGACTCACACGCATGACCTAAACTGGAAGAGCCCCTCAGACAGAGAACAAAAAGAATGCTTTGAAGTTGGGAGGGACAACCTCTCCAAAAGATCCCTCCCTACTGCACATGCTGTTTGCGATGCTTTGACCTGCAAAATTAAGGGCACGTCTGGAGCTAAGTCTGCTGCCAAAACCACGGGTGGTATGATGGCCAATATTTGGGTTGGGGGAATGACTGTGATGAGATCCGCCTCATCTAAGTCAGCTGGACAAAGTACAGGGTTGCAGCTTAGAAAATGTGGAAAGACATTTAACGCTTTTTTCACAAACTCATATTTATAGTTTAAACTGCACAAATCTTGGTAGGTTTGGGCCTACCGGTGAGTCAACCTCTATGGCTTGTGGAAACCAAAAAGAGCTTAGTGGTATGTTCACAAAGTCAACTCATGCTGAGCGCCCTGTGAAGGATACTGCCAGTGGGTCAAGGCCACGCCACAGCTGCCAGCTCTTTGTCATAGATGTCTTAGGATTGCAGTAGAAGAAATCTTGCAGGAAAAATAAGCTACCAGTGGTTTTAACCCATCATGCTCTTGGAGCAAGACAGCCCCTACTGCGGCGGAAGATTCATTGCATGCTACAATATAGTGTTTAGAGGGATCTGCGTGCTTAAGGATGGCGGCGACAAAAAAACACCTTCTTAATCATATCAAATGCATGCTGGCACTTGGGCGTCCAGCAAAAAGGGAAGTTTTTGCCTGTAAGCTGATGAAGTGAAGCAGCTAACTGCGAGAGCATGTTGGATTTTTTCAGGAATATAATGGTACCCAAGAAGCTTCTCAGTTGCTTCTGAGTCGTTGGAGTTGTCTATTTGTGGATGGCATCCATATTTCTGGGCGAATGGGTTACCTATCATTTAAAATGAGGTTACCCAAGAATGTGACTTCCTCCCAATAAAATTCGTATTTTTATGGCTTGATAAAAACATTCTTATGCAGGACAGCCACTACCGCCTCCAAGTCTTTTGTATGTTGTTTGGGAGAGGGAGTGTGTACTAAGTTATCATCAGTATATGCAACTGCGCAGGTGAACCAGATATCACCAAGCACACTATCAATCATCCTTTGGAATGTTGCAGGCGCATTCTTAAGCCTGAGATGCATCACTTAAAATTGGAAGATGTCTCGTCTGGTCTAGATAGCGGTAAGCTATTCCTGACCTCCTATCACCTAAATTTGATTAAAGGCATTAACTATATTGAGATTTGAAAACACATGCGACTTGCCAATTGCTTGGCCAATCGTCTGTTCCAATGGTAGTGGGTAAGGGTCTTGGACTGTTATATTGTTAAGGTGGCCTTGATCCACGTAGGGATGAAGGGAACCATTTTCCTTCTTGGCAAAGACAATGGGAGAGGCAACAGTGATGTCTCTTTGAATAACCAAAGCTTCTTAAGCATGTCATCCAACCTGGTATTGAGAGCAACCTCCTCCGCTGTATGCGGGTACATTTGGCAGTTTATGTTCACCACCTCCACCATAGTATGAAACTTCAAGTTAAATTCCTTATGCGGGTGTTGACATTTAGCCTTTTCATAATTAAAAATGCTCTGATAGCCCATCAACGCAGCAGGGAAATCTGGTGGAACTCCTACAGGAGATACAAGGGTTGTAATTATCCACGGTTTTGAACCTTGGTAGGGGTATCCAACAGAGGGAACTCGCCCTCCACTTGACTGTTAGAAAAAGACAGCGTGTTAGATTCCAAGTGGATTCTCATATGCTGCCAATGCCACCAACCCACGCCCAATATCACTGAGAACACAAGGTTAGGCATCGCTGAGAAGTGATTGTAAAAACTAAACTGATGAACCAAGAAGGGTACTGGGAGCCATACTTTATAGGATGCCTGGGAGGCCAACGAGGCAATTAACACTGCTGGCACCAGTTCTAAGTCAAGAACCAGCTGCCAAGCTAACTCCAAACTCATGAAGTTGTCTGCTGCTCCAGTGTCAACCAAGGCCTCAAAGGACATCTAGTGCCCCAATACGAAATTCCATTAATAAAAAGTAGGCGTAATTCTGTTTATTGGTGGATGCCATCATTTCTGCAGACACCAAAGAGATTTCAAAACAGGTGAGCCATAACACACCAACTTGGACATGGGGCGGCATTAGGATCTAGAACTAATAAGAATATTGATTCAACTTCAGGAGCAGAACCCAAGGCTAAATTAGCAAATCCAAACATGAAGTTCCCATTTTGAGGTGGACTGTGGGAAAAGTAGAGGGTAATGGAACAAGTTGACCTTGAAGAAATTCCGCTAAAGCCATCTGGGAAACTGCTTATAAATTTGCGATCAACAAGAAAATCCACTAAAGGCAGGCTATCAATTAACATTCATAAAGAAGATGGTAACCACTGCGTCTCCCATCTCAATGATAGTGTGGTAATGGTCAGAAACAATGGATGGTCAAATATTTCAGGGTAATGATAGATAAAGCCTAGACCGGCCTGCCAGTCAGGATGCAGAAGCACTTAAAAGGTGAGTCAGAATGCCATAGGCATTGCTGCATGAAAGACTCTTAAATGTTCTAGGATATGAGTAACAATGGGGTGCCAATGAGCTTCAGATATAAGGGACACCCTGGAAAGAAACCAGGCTGTTGCAGCTTCAGAGAAAATGTGCCTGTTTGTCAGGATTTGTGAGATCAGGGAAGCTTCCATAAAGGTCATGGCACAATATACCCAAGTGACTAAGGTGGGGATCACAAATTAAAAATATGACTGAGACAGCCCAGTTAATATGTGGGCCGTGGTTCCACATCATAAATATCACAGGGGTTTTGCAAAAAAAGATTTGAACCTAATTAATTATATTTGAGCATGGGAAGATTTTCATTGAAGTAAAAATAAGAGAATCGACCATCATTTCTCTCAGTGTGTTATGTCTGCTTAAATAGACAATTGATTTTAGGGAATAGCTTAAGAAAGCGAAGGATCAGGGCCCTCAAGATTTGGTCTACCCAGAGAACTTCAATTGAGAGGGAGGAAATTACTTAATTTGAACCAATTTTGAAAGTATTAGCGGCAGGCTGAGTCACTGTCAGTTCATCTACGGATGCCAGAATTGTCAATTTTCTTTAGTTTGACAACTAAAGCAATCACATCTTGTCTGAGGGGCTGCAGGACCTCCCAAGGCCACCCCATGCAGGGGAGGTTTCATGAGGTCAGGAATGGGTTTGGGGCGCCCAACCTGCCTGCATCCAGTTGCTCTGGCGTCCATTTTGCCAAGCGAGGAATGTTGTAAAAGGATCTAATTGTTTCCAGGGATGGTTTTAAACTGTCAGCAACATTTCCCAATGCCCAGTGCCATTGGCAAGATTTGTCAAAGACTTGACACTAGACGCTTTATTCACTGAAAGTATACGCCAGTTGGGTTTGGTGACAAGGGTTTGGGGCACTTGAGCCTTGATGCTGAAGGCTCATTGCCCTCAACTTTATTCAAACCTTTCATCCCAAGAGAATTCTGAATCTCCAATAGCTCAGCACAAATCCCTTCAATTTGTTGTACTAATTTCTCTGAAGTAAATGCAGGGACGGGTGTAAAGCCTTCAAGAGGAAAGCTGTTACTCACCGCTCACCCATCACATGTGTAAGGTTGCCCTTTGAGATGAAAGGGGTAACTGGCCTTCTCAGACCCTTTTTTAATGGGAACGGGAACACCACCTGGTCCAAGTGGAGGGGGCGATCCCCTGGACTTACACAAAGGGAATGGCTGCTAGCTTATGACCCTTCTTGATTCTAGATAAGAATTCCTCCCAATTAAGATACAATGGTAGCTCCTCAAGGATTACATAATAGGTCTCTGGAGCTTTAATTTATGCAATCTCATATTGACTTCTTTACAATAAGTTGTGGTGCTTTGAGTGACAAAAATTGGGAGCGCTTCCATCAAACCTTTTTTAGCTATGGAAAGAAGGTATCAGAACATGTGGAACTCATTTATAATTGCAGATTGCTGTTGGCCATGGGAGATGCCCCTGAAGTAGACTAAAAACGAAATAAACTGAAATTATCTGGTGAATAGTCAAATAGGTAGATGTCTAAAGGGAAGATCTTTATATATATAAGTCTAATTATAAATGTCTTAGGTGACAAAAGCTAATAAAAAGTTATCTGGTGTCATATTAAAGCTCCTTGACTCCAATTAGGTTAGGATTGAGCATTTTATATGAAGGAAAACGATGACTATAATTTTTTGTACATCAGTGTTATCAATAGATAAACAATCAAGTATTTATATATTTCATTCATTAGTTTTCAGACCAAATCTCATTACCATTTTTACAATCTGATATTGATTCTATATTATCTTCTAGATAATAATATTCAGAGCAAAGTAACCTTATTTAAGCTTAACTATCTAGACCACTATAAGCCAAGTATTCCCCAACATATTCCAAATTTTCAGATGTAGTAGAAGCTTTAAGTTAGGGTGAAACTTGTACAAATCTGTTAAGAGAGTGTCTGTAACTCTCTCATTCCCAGCAAGGTGGTGTGGGATGCAAACCCACACTTCTATGGAACTAGCCGTTAGGAGAAGGGGAAACAAGGCACATCAAATTGTGCCTGTACAAAAGGGACCCAAGGCAAGGGTGTAGAGCGCGGTATACAGTACTAGGTAAGCGAGAAACAACACAACTTGAGTGGACCCCAGAGGGGAGTCCATAATCAAGTGTAAATCGGTGCCAGGAGGTTGGGTGCCTCGATCTGGAGGGGCCCTGAGCAGCCCAAGGGAGCACCTAAAACTTTCGTAAATTGGGATAGTATGTTTGGCTAACATAGTTGGAGACCTTCTCGAAAAGGTCCGCACCCAAGTTCGCCCAAGAAACCATAAGAAACCGTAAAAGAACGGGTGAGTTTATTTGTGAAAAGTCAACCAACAAGGAGTGTTGGTCATGAAAGACATATTTAAACAGATTTGGGGTAATTATGGGTCTGCAGAAGTGGGCATAAGCCTTGACGCTCCATTAGACAAACACTTCCATCTAAATTAGTAGAATACACCAAAATGGTCTTCACTCAAGTAATTGACTGAAGTTGTATTCTACCTGAACGCATAATTTTGTAACTAGAACGGGTTTCAAACCCCCATTCTATAATCAACCAAATTGAACCATCTTCATTTGTTAAGTAGATCATCCATTTTAATGCCTGGGCCAATACAAGGGGCTGGGCGTTTTGCACCTCACTAGTACCAACCTGGGCATATTTTGCCCATACCCAGCGTTGGTCTAGCGTATGCTTGAGGTTAGGGAGAGCCTGAAGATTCACCTTCTGGGCCTCCTGCCGCCCAGCCTTATCCTTGAGGTTAGTGCCCACTATTATGTCTTTTAACCATAACGTTACCCTCTCCTCCCAACGGGGGTTCAACCTCCCCTCCAGGGGCTTGCACTAAGGAAAAGTCCTTGCGGGCCAGGGCCAACTTCATTGTGGCAACGGTCAGTTTGGGTTGAGATCCAACGGCCTGAGGCAAACGCTTATAAAAGCTTCAATCAAATTTTGGGCATGCACACAGTCACGCACTGGGACCCAACTGTTCTCTGCGGCGTCAAAACCCTTCCAAGTTACCAGGTACTCAAGTCTTCTCTTAACATGGCAGGAGGCTATGATTTCATCCACCTCCCCTCTGGCACCCCGTCTACGAGATAGGCCTCAGGAGTCTCTGGTGGGGGGCCCTCAAACAACGTCAATTTGCTCTCATGAAAGACTGAGAAGATCTGAATTGAAGAGGGAAGATCTAACTGGTATGAGGCATGGCCCGCCTTTCTAACAACGTGGTAAGGGCCAATCCTCTTTGATCCCAGCTTTTTGCATGGCTGCTTGATAGGAATGTTATGAGCATCCAGAATCATAAGATCCCCTTACTTGTACTTTGGACCCACTAATCGCTTACCATCAGCGTTCTCCTTATAAAGTTGCATAGCTGCCTCCAAACTTGTGAAAAACCCCCTAGTAGACCTTCTTGATGGTCTTAACAAAGTCCACCACCGCTTTGACTTTGTAACCACAGCTGGGCTCCATGTTAAATGTGGGGTAAAGCCATGGTTGGCGAAAAAGGGGGAACAACCGATCAAAGAATGCAAAGTGTTGTTGTAGCTAAATTGGGCATGGGAAGGTGAAAACCCCAATCTGAATGATCTGTGGCGGTATAACACTGCAGAAACTGTTCCAAGCACTGGTTCACTCATTTGGTCTGCTCATCAGATTGGGGGTGATATTGCAGTTAAATGGCAGGGGCGAATCTGAAGAGTCTTACACAACTCTTCCCAAAAGATGGAGGTGAACTGGGGTCCCCTGTCACTAATGATTTCTTGGGGACCTCATAAAGCGCAAACACATGTGTGAGAAGAGCCTGGCCATCTCAGCAGCAGCTTTGTCGTTCTGCAAGGAATAAAGTGGGTGAACTTTGTAAAGCGGTCCACCACCACCATGATGGCTTATAACCATCAGAAACGGGTAATTCCACAATGAAAGTCACCAATAGGGAGGTCCAGGGCCCTTCCGCCTTTTGTACTGGTACTAACAAGACCTCTAACGGTTGACTATTGGGTTTCTTTTGATTGCAGATCATGCACTCTTTACAATGCCGTCCCACCTGAGCATATCAAGACTGGGCTCCCAAGGCCCAGTCCGCCACTGGCCCTACACCACTCACCCCCATATGTGGCCATACCAACTCTGATTGGTCCTGCCAAATGGATGACCTTGCCAGGCATACTGTACCGAGGTGCAGATGCACCAGCCTCTGTCACCTCGGACCCAGGGCAGAGGTCCCTCCCAAAACCTCTATCTGCTCATGGGGTCAACAGGCCAAGGTGCGGCAAACTGGCCTCTGTTGCATCTGGACACTCTGGCTCTGAACTAGCCAGGGAAAGACTTCCCCAAAAAGGAGCCCAGCGCATCCACCCCCTTTCCCTGAAGCACTTCCATCTGCTAGCCACCAACTCGCGTTAAATAAATTAAATTTAAATAAAATGAATTAGCAAAAAGTGGCCTTTATTTGAAGAAGTGAACTTAAAGTTGGCATAGATTTCCAAAGTGAGGGCCCATCGGGGCTTGAACTTACTTTGAAATACTTCCAAAAAAGGCTAGAAGAATTGTGGGTTATGAAAGGTGCAAAAGCCTCCAGAATTGATGGCAACCAGGCAACTTGGCGGAGAAATGGAGGGGAATTTTAGAACAAACAACCAATCCAATGAACTGATTTATTTAAATTTATTCCATTATTGACCCAAATAGGAAAATCCTACTCAGAATAACGGAATTGCAACTATTGACACACAAGAATCTCATAATTCCCAACTTTATGGGATTCATGTGCAATCATGATCATTACACTACCCTTCCCTAAAAAAGGAAATACTGGCGGACTTGGACATGAACTGGCAAGACAGTCATGCAGCAACCAACAACTTTTTTGACAGGGGACCTTTTTTGCGAGCATCTTGAGGTATCAACTGAAAATCCAGAGCCCCAAGATCAAGTCAACGGGTTCTCTGGAGGTCTCCTGGCAGGCACAAGAGGCCATCAACCACCAGCAGTCCAGCCCACCCCCCAAGCTCCTCATCCCCTTTGTTGGAAGGCCCCACAAACCAACAAAAAAGACTCTGGCATGTGGCGATGCTTGGGACATCAGCTGCGGCCATCTTATGGGCTGCCTGGAAGCACAGCCCGCCAAGGTAAGTGACTTTGGAATTGTGTCAAGACTGGGCTCCCAAGGCCCAGTCCGCCACTGGCCCTACACCACTCACCCCCATATGTGGCCATACCAACTCCAATTGGTCCTGTCCAAATGGATGGACTTGCCAGGCACACTGTGCTGAGGTGCGGATGCACCGGCCTTTGTTGCCTCAGACCCTGGGCAGAGGTCCCTCCCAAAACCTCTATCCACTCACAGGGTCAATGGACCAAGGTGTGGCGAACTGGCCTTTGTCACATTGGGCCACTCTGGCGCTGAACCAGCCAGGGAAAGACCTCCCCAAAAAGGAGCCCAGCGCATCCACCCCCTTTCCCTGAAGCACTTCCATCTGCTAGCCACCAACTCACATTAAATAAATTAAATAAAAATAAAACAAATTAGCAAAAAGTGGCCTTAATTGGAAGAAGTGAACTCGAAGTTGGCGTAGAATTCCAAAGTGAGGGCCCATCGGGGTTTTAACCACTTTGAAATACTTCCAAAAAGGTCAGAAGAATTGTGGGTAATGAGGGGCGCAAAAGCCAACAGAATTGATGGCAACCAGGCAACTTGGCGGAGAAACAGAGGGAAACCTCAGAATAAACAACCAATCTAATGAACCAATTTATCTAACTTTATTCCATTATTGACCCAAATAGGAAATTCCTATTTGGAATAACGGAATTGTAACTATTGACACACCCGAATCTCACAATTTCCAACCTTATGGTATTCATGTGCAATTGCAATCATTACAGAGCAGGCAAGACCTTCCAAATGTAAGTGCGTCATATTAACTCCAAGGTTTTTGCTTTCCCAGGATGACCAATGTGATTCCGTCATGATGGTCCCAGATGACTTCCAGGCGCAGTGGTCCAGAAGAAACCCATAGGCGCCCCTGAAACTACACCATCTCATCCTTTATGTGATAACCCCTGGATAAATCCTTTTGATTAGAGCACTTTTAGCAAGAACAATAGTATATTCAGCTGATAGCGGCTGAGAAAGAACACCTTTCTGAACATACTAATTTCCTCTGAAATTTCCAGAGGGCAAGTGCTGGCATGTTGGCCGTGGAATCTGGAAGTTTAGACAGAATATTACCCAGTGGAATCATCAAATTGGTTTTATGAGCCTCTACCTCCTTTGGATTGGGCGCCAAAGCAGGGTTGCAGCTTAAAGAATCCGCAAAACCATTCTCCTTGCCCTTAGTGAACTCATAGGAAAATGAAAATTAGGCAAGGGTCTCATGTCAACGGGTCTGCCATGGAGCTAAAACATGAGGAGTGCAATATTACAGCAAGGCACGGCGATCTGTATGTATGCAGAAAGGTTGGGAGGAGCCATGCAAGTGGTGACGCCAATAAGTCAGCGCCTCCACCGCTTCTAGTAACTCCTTGTCATAAAGGGCGTAATTAAACTCAGGAAGAGACATTTTCCAAGAAAAATATCCCACTGGATTCTCAGTCCCATCTTCGCCTACTTGTAACAAGGCAGCCGCTATGGCGAAGTTGGAAGCATCAGTGAACACAATGAACTCCTTTGCAGGATCAACATGGCGAAGGATGGACGTGGATAACAGGGTGCACTTTACTGCTTGGAAAGCATCCTCCAAAGTGGGGGACCACTGAAGCACCTTGGCACCGCTAGCCTTATACAAGGGAGCCTCCACCTCAGAAAGATTGGGAATGAACTTTTTGAGGAACGTACATGGCCCCAAAAAACTTCTCAATTTCTTTACTGACGTGGGGGTGGTCCACTCACAAATCTCCTTCTCCTTGTCTGGAGCTACATATGTCCTTGGTCAAACATGACTTTGCTTAGAAAAGTGATATGGGACTTGTAGAATTCACATTTACTAATCTTTGGTGTAAGGTGAGTTGCTTTAACCTCTCTACTACTTGCTGAAGGTGTACTGCATGTGACTCATGATCAGGGGAAAACACCAGGATATCATCCATGTAGTCAACCGCGCATACCCCCAACAAGTCCCCCAACGCAGCATCAATGCGGTGTTGAAAGATGTTAGGGGCATACTTAAGCCCAAAGGGCATGACCTGAAACTGCTGAATTCCTTTTCTGGTATGAAATGCTGTCAACCACTCCTATCTCTTCTTTATCTGGATTTGATTGAACGCATTGAGACAATCCATCTTGGAGAAGAATTTGGCCTTCTCCACATAATGTGCAATCTGAGAATCTAAAGGATTGGGATGGAGGTCTAGTACAGTGACATTGTTTAAATTCCCATAATCTACACAAGGGCATAAAGTTCCATCAGCCTTCTCCACAAAGAGGAGTGGGGAGCAGACAGGGGAGGTACGCTGAAAGATTGCACCTTATGCTAACTGCTCCTTCACCCACACATCTAAAGCCTCTTCCTCCTGAATGGTCAAGGGGTAAATGGGGGAAGATATACGCACCAGATCCACTGTGAGCTTAAACTCACAATCGAACTCATAATGATCAGGTAGTGTATTAGATGAAACTGCATCAAAAGAAGATTCCAACCCCTCCAAACAGGAAGGTAAGGGAACTTCCACAGTGGGCTTCAGCAAAGGGGCAAGATATGAACTGGGAACATTGGGCCAATGGGGTAATTTGCCCGGGGCGTTATCCTCAGCCAAAGGAACAATCAACTTGTGACCGTTCAACAAAGAAAAGAATAGGGTGTTTTATTTCAAATTAATCCTGACATAAAACTTTCTCCACCACTCTACACCCAAAATAATGGGGAACAAGAGGTTTTTGATAGCTTATAGTGGTCAGACAGGAGATAGGAGCCCACATGGTAGTCCACTAACCCCATGACTTTCAGCGTTGAAATACCTTGAGAAGCCCCACCTTTAACCATACTACCTGGTGAGTAACTCAACTCAAGGTAATCAGCAAGATCTTGGTCATTAAAATCTCAGAGGCACCGGTATCCATAAAATAGTTGTGCTGAACTTCCCCAAAGGGGATGTAAGGGTAGCAGTCAATAAAAGTATCCAGAATGGGATTTATTTAAAGCAGAAAACGCCACCACCTCACCTGAAAATTCTTCCTCTGTTTGAGCAATCCTTCAGGGTATGTTTTGGAGTCATAGAAGAGGGAGGAATAGTTGGCCACTCTTACTACTGAGGCCACATATCCCACCACACCTTCTGCAGGTGCATATAATTTATCATATTTAAAAAGTTCTTTACTACTTCCTGGGTACCCCAGATCATGGTAGGAGTCAAACGAGGGTTCTTGGGTGTAATCTGATATACAGGAATAGGGTCCTCATCCAGGCCATATAAGCTAATAAACGGCTCTTTTTGAGATATATTGTTTGTGTTATAAAATGCGTTATCAGGCTCCAGTAAACCCACACCTGCTCTAATGGTTCGGTGTGCATCATTATCCAGGGCCATCACCCCCAAGCTTATAACCAATGCATCAGCTTGCACCATGGAAACGCCGTGGGAAGAAAAAACATTAAAAGGTTCCAATTTTGGTTAAATTTGGGCCTGGACTCTCCTAGGCCCTCGATTTCCGCTGAGATGGGGAGGAAATCAGTGGGAAGCTCCTCACAATTCAAGTAAATATCACTAGTTGCGGATGTGCTATTTATAGGGGTGACCACAGATGACATCATCACGGTGGAATCATCTGAAACCTTTATTTTATACTTGGGGCTAGACCCCAGTTCAGCATCAAATTCTTCAGAATTCAAAGGTTTATAAGGATAAGATTCCATCATTGTGAGAGACGCATGTGACTTTTTGGTTCCCATATACATAGGGGCTGACCCAGGTGAAACCATGACGGCCAAATTACCTTGCCCCTTCCAGGTTGAGGTGGGGAAACCACCCCAAAGGGCTTCAATCAGATAATTGAAGTTGCAATGGGGTAACTGCTAAATCAGTGAATTTTGCATGGAGAGGTCCAAGGTAGACGGAGAAATGATGTTTCACAACATTGGGTAAAGGTAAGGCCTGGGCTTTTTCACAAAATTCATTCAAATATAATTTCACCGGCTGACCCACTTGACGCAATGAAATGAATTTGTATAAGAATGGATGAATGCTCCATAAGGACGACGTTGCTTCAAGACACACTCCAAACCCTCCATGGATTGCCACAATAGCGGATGTGTGCAGAATATGGCAAAACCCAGTCAGCTGCTTCAGGAGACAGCTGATATGGCAAATGTACTCCCTAAAAGTGGATGGGAACCAGATAAGTTGTTATTTTCTAAGGAAGTTTTTGGCTCAAGAGTAGCCAAGGCCTGTTGAATTTCTGAGTAAATCTCAGGAGAAAGGCTGGGAATCATGACAACAGGATCTCAAAAAGTCCGAGACCACCAGGTACAAGCAGGAAGGGTGGGCACTTCCAAATTGGTAATTGTCAGAATAATGCTGAGAAGCACCAAAACAAAACCAAATGAGAAGACTGTGGTGAGCACCATTGTGGCGGTGACAAATGGCCAGTGCACCCAGTTTACGCATAAGAAAGTCCCACATGGATAATTCTGCTGCACATATAATAAAAAGGTTGGTTGACTATGTCAGGAGAGTGTCTGTAACTCTCTCATTCCCAGCAAGGTGGTGTGGGATGCAACCCCACACTGCTAGGGAACTAGCCATTAGGAAAAGGGGAAACAAGGCACATTAAATGGTGCCTGTACAAAAGGGACCCAAGGCAAGGGTGTAGAGCGCAGTATACAGTAAAAGGTAAGTGAGAAACACAACTTGAGTGGACCCCAGAGGGGAGTCCATAATCAAGTGTAAATCAGTGCCAGGAGGTTGGGTGCCTCGATCTGGAGGGGCCCTGAGCAGCCCAAAGGAGCACCTGAAACTTTTGTAAATTGGGATAGTATGGTGTGGCCAACATAGTTGGAGACCTCCTCAAAGAGGTTGGCACCCAAGTTCACCCAAGGAACCATAAGAAAACATAAAAAATGGGTAAGTTTATTTATGAAAAGTCGGCTAACAAGGAGTGTTGGCCATGAAAAACATATTTAAACAGAGTTGAGGTAATTATGGGTCTGTGGAAGCGGACATAAGCCTTGACGCTCCATTAGACAAACACCTCCATCCAAATTAGTAGAATACACCAAAATGGTCTTCACTCAAGTAATTGACTGAAGTTGTATTCTACATGAACGCATAATTTCATAACTATAACAGGTAGTGAACCCCCATTCTCCAATCAACCAAATTGAACCATCTTCATTTGTTAAGTAGATCATCCATTTTAATGCCTGGGCTGATACAAGGGGCTGGGCTTTTGCACCTCACTAGTACCAATCTGGACATATTTAGCTTGTACCCAGCATTGGTCTAACGTATGCTTGAGGTCAGGAAGAGCCTGAAGACTCACCTTCTGGGCCTCCTGCCGCTCAGCCTTATCCTTGGGGTCAGTGCCCAATATTATGTCATTTAACCATAAAAAATCCTTATTTATCTTAACTATCTTAACACTATGCTGTCTGCATAAATTTAGTGGTAACTTTTAATAAGCAACTGGTTTACTTTTTGGTAAAATCATGTCTGTAGCTGGCAAAAACTGAAGTCAAAATTCTAAAAGCAGGGCTTTGGCATAGCTCCTCCATTTAAGAGATACAAAAGGATAAAATAATAATTACATTTTGACAAAAAATTTATTTGCAGATTTTAAAATTTTTTATTTTCATATTTATATGTATTTATATATATAAGCCAAAATATTAGGTTAAATAAACTTAAATAAAATAAACTAAATAAATTAATAAAAATAATGGAAAATATAAAATATAAGCTAAAAATAAACTGCTTATAAAGTAAATTTACATCATCAAAAATAACAAATAATACTATTCTTTCTCGTTGCAAACACTTTTGCAACCTATTCAATTCAAGACTAAATCTAGTTTGATAATCTCATAGAGGGATTAGTCTGCGCCCATGTCTGGGAGCAGTTGGGCAAGCAAGGCAAGAGGAGCAGGCAGAAGGCCCGCAGCCTCTAACATTCGAAAACGCCCTGGAGAATCTGGCGGAATAGAAAAAAAATCTAAAAAAACTGGCGGTCACAATTTCCCCAGAGATACTCGCGTGGCAAGCACGATGCAACCAGTACATCAACATGCCACATTCCCAGCCACTTTCATCGGTGGAATTTGGAGTCCATGTGTATCTGGACATCCAAAAAACGGCCCTATGGGAAAAATTTTGTGAAGATGTACACAAAATTTTCCCACCTGCGGTGTACGTTGCACCTCACTCCATGTCACACGGTTGGCTGGACCTAGGTTTCAAAAGCAAAATAGCAGCAGATGAGGCTGCTGCGGTGTGCATAGTGGTCAACCTCCCCAAAGGGCAATGGGTCATCAAAACTAAATGCACCAGATGGACAAAATCAAACCAAATTTTCCTCACGTTTGACTTTTTGCCTACTACAGTAAAACGTGACATTTTGGAGCAACACCTGAAAGATGGTCTCACCATATACAGTGAAATACAATCTTTTGAAATGCAACGTTTCACGCTGATACCACACCTGTGCACCGGTAAAGCCATCGCAGTTCTGACCCTAACTGAGGAGATCGTGAAGGACCTAACCCAGATCCTGCACTCCACCTTTATTGACATTGCAGGGCATACCACCCACCCATTCTGGGTAACCGTGGACAGCGCGCCCCCCATTTGCACCCACTGTGATGTGTTCAGCCATAAGGCGCATGCATGCCCCATCAAAGAGGGCGTCACATTCCAAGAGCACCCCTCGGTGGCCATGGCCAGCGGAGAGGCGCACTACAAACCAACCGCAAGCACCAAGGAGGCTTTCCCATGGGGAGCACAAGGCTGCTACCTATTGGTAAAGCCCATCTCCCCACAGGAGCGGAAGAAGTCCAAGCAGGCCCATAGGGCTGCAGCCAAGGAAGCAGCCAAGGCCACCACCACCATCCCATACTCACAACGCCAGGAGGACATGGAGACCTTCGCGGTGGAAGCAACTTGGGAATCCATCACCCAATCAGATTGGGAGGCCCATGCTGAGCGGGCCACTCAATATGAGGATCTGATGGGAGATTCGAGCTCCCCCAATTGCTGCACCCAAGCTCCAGTCAAAACTGACTTGGGACCTATCCCAACCAAAAAAAAAAATTTTTGCCCCACTTGACGGTGCACCAAACTTATCCGCACCGCAAAAAATTCGTCCGACGTCAGGAAAACAAAAAGCAAAGGCCAAAGCCAATGCGACTCTTTCTGCAAAAATTAACTAAAACCCTGATAGCATTGCTGCTAATACCCGTACTGCTGTGAAAGCCCGTGGGGACCTGGAAGAGGCTGGTGGGCCCGGGGGCCCACCCCCTCACACCTAAGGTGTGATGGGGGAAACCTTCACTCTAGGGACACTGAATATCACCAGACTCAAGGCCTCCCCATCCCAGGCTAGGAAACTGAGTTTTTTTACAAAATAATTTACCCATGGATATCCTGGCCATCCAGGAGTCCCACTGTCCATGAGGTTCTGAGGAAGCTTGGAAAACAATGCTCCTACCATCCCTATCCTTTTGGTCAAAGCACTGTGGGGTACTAATTTGGAAAAACAATTTTTTCAAATTCACATCTTCAGAAACATTCCTAAATGGCCAAGTGCTCGTTGTCACCTTCTCATGGGCTGACGTTGTGCACACAATCATCAACATTTATGCCCCAAACGGTGCACATGAGCATCGGGAATTTTTCTCATCAGTCAAATCCCTCCCGCTACCCCCTGATTCTTTCCTAGTTGGTGACATGAACTGTTAGCTAACCTCACCAACGGACCGGTGGCTGCCCTCACCCCATGCCCCACAGGGTCACGTAGAACTACGCGTTCTAAAAGCCACCCTTGGGTTAATGGATATGCTGCTGTGACATGCCCCACTGCTCAAAAACATGATGCATCCCCACGTCCACAATGGCTAATTAAGGTCCATGACCCGCATTGACCTTATTCTAGTGCCAGCGAAATTCCAACCCCACATCTCCCACTTCAAAACAATGAAAATGAAATTCTCTGACCACTGACTGGTCTTGATAACATACCACTTACCTGTCACAGTTGCAAAGGCCCCACATTGGTACAAAATCCGCCCCCCCGAGCTCACGTTGCCAGGATTTTCCATGTGGGTAGAAGAGGCAACTTTGGTGAAATTGTTTGTTGCACCATTTTGCATGGACCCCATTTCCACATGGGCAACTTTCAAAGAAGACACCATCCGCCACTATCACCATCTCTCCTCCAGACGCTCACGAGCCACATCAGCGGTTATATCGCGCATGCTGGCAGAATTGGCCCACTTGGAGTCCAACATTCTAGCCATAGGATATAGCCCTGCATGGGGCCGGAAGTGGGCGGAGGCAGCCGCCCACCTCAACGCACTTGAAAGGCAACACAAACATCGGGTTTGTGTCCAATACAGGGCCACACGCATCACTAAAGGTGACAAGTGCACCGCATACTTCTTCAAAAAAAAATTTTGCACCATGCCAGAGCGTGGCCTGCACACAGGTGCGAAGATCAGATAATTCTATTGTGGACACACTGGCCAAAGTGGCAATCAAAACACAAAGATATTACTCCAAGTTATACCAAGCCAAACCAATTCAGCTGGCTGAAATGGTGGAATTTCTCGACCGAGCTCATATCTGCACCATTTTCCAATACCCAGAAATAATGAATTTAATTACTCCGAACGAATTATGGACAGCCATTCGCGGTGCGCCAAACTGAAAATGCCCAGGCCCAGATAGCATTCCATATGAGTTCTAAAAAATATATTTTAAATATATATCCCCATTGCTGCTAGCATCACTCAACCAAAGCCTGTTGGAAATGCGCCTCCTACCAGGAGGACATGAGGCCTTTACTTTCACACTCTTAAAGAAAGGGGATAGGCTTGACTTAGCCAACTGGCGCCCCATTTCTCTAACAAACACAGACACCAAAATTTTAACCAAAATATGGCTAACCGTTTAAGGATTGTAGCATCTGCCACCATCTCCCCAGAACAATTCAGTTTCATCCCCAGAAGGTCAATTTGGGATAACGTGCACTCTGTGGCTACTGTGTGTCAGTCCACAGCCTCTGGGGCACTTGTATTCTTGGACCAACAAAAGGCCTATGATAGAGTAAACTGGGAATACCTAAGGGCCTGCCTCCATCAATTCCGCCTACCCCCCCGCTTCATTAACTGGGTGATGCTGCTCACGGTTTCTGCAACAATGGCAGTGCATGGCCCAGGCTTCCTAACGGAAGTAGTCCGCCCTCAAAGGGGCCTGCGACAAGGGGACCCCCTCAGCCCACTCTTATACAACTTTAGCCTTAACCCACTACTGTGAAATGTGAATGCCCACCTCACTGGGGTCCATGTGCCAGGCCAAACACCAGTCAAGATGATGGCATTTGCAGATGATTGCGTGGTGGGGGTGTCTAATAGCAGAGATGCACGCACGCTTGAAGCCCTCATCCAGGAATATTCCCGGGTAAGCAACGCAGCACTGAACGCCTCCAAAACTGAAATCATCCTCCTTGGTCAGTTTCAGAACTGCTGGGCCCCAGCAAGGAGTTCCCAACCTGGCCCATCTGCTCACCCACATCCACGCCTTACTAACTCAACACACACTGCTCCACTGGTGCTCCCCTTTGTGCCACGTCCTACCATAGGACTGGTACGCCATCTGGGCGTGTGGATGGAGGCAGGCGGATATGTGTCAGCAGTAATGGAGTGCCATATACTGGACAACGTGATGAAGCGAATCGCCTCTCTCAGAGCCCACCCTACTACCCTCACTGGCAGGGTTGTTCTTGCCAACTCTATGCTCCTATCCAAAGTCTGGTTCAGAGCCCACGCCATCCCCTTCTCCCCAAGCTTCTTCAAATCCCTGTATGCTTTGCTGCAAGGATGGCTTTGGTCAGGCTGCCCTCCACCAGT
This sequence comes from Massospora cicadina, assembly GCA_022478985.1. Classification (NCBI taxonomy): domain Eukaryota; kingdom Fungi; phylum Entomophthoromycota; class Entomophthoromycetes; order Entomophthorales; family Entomophthoraceae; genus Massospora; species Massospora cicadina. The sequence continues at coordinate 2,656 of JAKSZP010015960.1, read as the reverse complement.
ATGGCTAGATGTCATGTTTGGCCCTCATCATCATGGTGGCATGGGCCTGCTTGACTTTAAAGCCTATGCTGCCAAGATCCTGGGAACCTGGATTGTGGCCATCACCACCCCTATGCTCCCATCCCAACACTGGTCCCACGCAGCCTGCTCCAACTTCTCCTGAGCCTTGGGCCTCAACAATCCATCAAACCCCCACTCCCTGATGAAATACCTCGCATCACACACATCGGCCACAGGTCCTCACGGGACTAAAACCCACTACAAATGAATCCTACTCTCCATGCGAAGCGCAGGGTGGAGAATTCATAATAGTGGACATACAACCCAAAGAGGCTGCCCCTCTCCTCAGTTCACACAAGAGGTACAGGGGCTACCCATCCATGATGGCGTGATCCCCATTTGACCCCAAGTCCTATCCAGGGTGGACTACCTGGACATGATGGACATCCCTTATTCCACTGAGACCCAAAAGACTATCTGGAAATATGCACACCATCCTCTGTTGCAGCCTCAAGTCCGCTCCCATGTGTGGTGCTGCCTGAGGCGGGTGTATCATACAGCTGAGCGCTCTAATGCTTTACACTCATCCTATGTCATGTGTGGCCAGTATGGAACGCTGTTCCACCGCCTGGAGAAGTGCCCCACCTCTAAAGTGATATGGCGCGAAGTCCAACGTCTGCTAGGCCAGGATCAAACGCATCCCTTCAGTCTGTCAAGAGATATGTTTGCTTCATCAATAGCCTCCCCCCTCCCACCCTCCCTCTGTGCTCTGGTGGTTGCAATCGCCATGTGGACTATCCACACAATTGTCTTGGATGCCATCACTGGCTCCATCCCCACCCTCTCTGAAGCTGTCCACAGATTCTGGTCTCATTTGGTGGACCACTTTCAGGTGTGGATATTTGGATATCTCCCACCGCATCGCTGACAGCTGGTCTCCTCCTGGTTCCCAGTCTGGTTCATCAAATCAGACCCCTTCCTCCACACGGGCTCAATAGTGGCTATGACCCCTACACATGTTCCCTCCCCCTCCCCATAAGTGGCGTTCCCGCTGGCAACAAGAGATAGCATCGCTTCTCTGGGGTGCCTCCCCTGGTACTAAGTTTTGTCTCATCTGAGTCATATTCAGAAGTGTCCATCCCATGGTTGGCCTTCCCCGCAATAAATTTAAAATTTAAAAATAACAAATAATTGTTGTAGTAAAGTTACATGTTTCAAACAAGAGAAGTTGCAGTGTTATATATATAGAATATTCAACTAATTTCTTCTCCAAATGAGGTAAAGCAAAGCAATATTTTAAATTTAAGGGAACTTTACAAGATTTACACATAAGTTTAGTGTTTTTGTAGCTTATTTGTATAGCACACATGATACCTTCTTTTACATTTATTAGTTTCAGAAGTTAGAACCAATTGGTGCTGCTTTAGTTATCCAGATAGCCTATGAGTTGAATCACAATGTGGACCACGTGATGTTGGGATATCCAAATTACCTTCAGTTCTGTTAAATTATTCTGAATCCAAACTTCAGGTAACTTCAAAAAGAAATCATGAAACTTTAATATTTTAGCAGAATTAACATTAAAATATTCATAAACTATAAATATCTATATATATATATATATATATAACAAAGTCGTGTTAGTTACACCATTTATAACTCAAGAACGGCTGGACCGATTTTTATGATCTTTGCTTTGTTGGATTTGTCTCCGCCCCGAATAGCAGAATATATTTTAAAAATTATTATTTTAATAGTAAAATAAAAAGTTTTATAAGTAACAGGTGAAAATCTTATGTATACTTCGATGGTATTCGCTATATTGTTACAGCTGAGCAGTTTGATATTCAGCTGATTTGATATTTTAAATGATTTTGTTAAGTGGTTAGTGGTCATTCGGGTATTTAACAAGTTTATCTAAACCAAAACTTTGAATCAAAAGTCCAATTGATTTTAAAAGTACCTCCTCTAGCATAATCGGCTCAGCTTTTGGCTCTAAACCTAAACCTCTATAAAAGGTCAGTTGTTCGAATCCTGGCGTAATCTATATATAAAAGCAAATGTGTATGTGTGTGCGCGATGCCCAGCCAAAAATAGAGCATGTAGAGCTCTGAAAATTTAGCTATAGGTGGAAGGGAGGGGGTCCGTGTGCACCTTGAAGCCCGATTTTTAATTTTCATAGTAAAATAAAAAGTTTTATATGTAACAAGTGAAAGTTTTATATGTTTTTAATGGAAATCGGTATATTATTACGGCCAAGAAGTTTGATATTCGGTTGATTCGGTAGTTTAAATGGTTTTGTTGAGCGGTTGGTGGGTTTGTGTTGATTAATAAGCTTAACGGTTTTATATAGTTAATGATTGGTTGATTTAATAAAGTTGATTGGTTTTGGTAAGTAGTTGTGATTTTGGTTGTTTCGATACATTTAGCTTTGGTTTACGAAACGGTTGGTGATTGGTTGATTTTTAATCTAATGGCTTTAGCTAAGTGGTTTAGTGGTTTAGTTAATTCGATAGGTTTAATTGGGTATGGCTGAATGGTTGGTAAATTTATATTGATTAAGTATAATTTGATTCCTTAATTTTATCGATAACCATCTACAAATATAAAAAATATAAGATTATCAGATGAACTTTAAGCCCACAAACAAATCTGT